>CM050163.1:189402660-189637660 GCA_027410445.1 Discoglossus pictus | reverse complement strand
TTAATATACGATGTATGAAAGATCAGTCTAGTACTATAATCCACACACTAGATATCCATACACATTTATTCAACACATTTCTTCAACACTCTATCCTGGACTTTCGACAACGAGACGATTCCTGAATGAAGAGCACTAACCAAACATTAGAGACGTGTTGGCAAATGCTTAATATACCTCATATATTGAGGTTAACAAAGCTGAGGGTTGAATCTTGGTCTGTGTGTACGCATTTTGTGGGATCATTATACCGGGGATCTGCACTAGGAATTTGTGCACTCTCTTGCCCCCATCCTTTCTCTTTTGTAGTATACTATATAGAAACATCCATCAAATGTGGTCAATGCAAGAGAAGTTGCACATCTAGATTAAACCTATAAAAGAACACATCTAATTTCACCAGAAGCTTTGAGTCACAAGCAATCACCTCCTCCAATAAGCTTACACATTTTGGGTACAGATGTTGCGAATAGTTCGCCGGCGGACTGTTCCCGGGGAACATAGCATGTTCGCGTTCACGGCGAACTGCGAACATATGCGATGTTCGATCCGCCCCCTATACTTTATTATTGAGCAAACTTTGACCCTGCACCTCACAGTCAGCAGACACATTCCAGCCAATCAGCATCATACCCTGCCTTCCAGACCCTTCTACCTCATGGATAGCAGCCATTTTGGAATCATAACTAACTTGCAGTCTTACTGAGAGGAGAGTGTAGGTGATGCTGATTTAAAAAAAAAAAACTTTTATTTTGTTAAATCTTAGTTCGTTTGCCTGACCGCCAATCTAAGTTCATTTGCCTGACCGCTAGCCAGTGTGTGTGTCAGGCTTACAAGTATTGTGCCAAGTTCAACCAATCCAATCTAGTGGTGTACCAGCAGTCTACATTTAAAAAAACAATCATTTTATTTTCTTAAATCTAAGTTCATCTGCCTGACCGCCAATCTAAGTTCATTTGCCTGACCGCTAGCCAGTGTGTGTGTCAGGCTTACAAGTACTGTGCCAAGTTCAACCAATCCAATCTAGTTGGGGTACCAGCAGTCTACATTTAAAAAACCAATAATTTTATTTTCTTAAATCTAAGTTCATTTGCCTGACCGCCAATCTAAGTTCATTTGCCTGACCGCTAGCCAGTGTGTGTGTCAGGCTTACAAATACTGTGCCAAGTTCAACCAATCCAATCTAGTTGGGGTACCAGCAGTCTACATTTATAAAAACAATAATTTTATTTTATTAAATCTAAGTTCATTTGTCTGACCGCCAATCTAAGTTCATTTGCCTGACCGCTAGCCAGTGTGTGTGTCAGGCTTACAAGTATTGTGCCAAGTTCAACCAATCCAATCTAGAGGTGTACCAGCAGTCTACATTTAAAAAACCAATCATTTTATTTTCTTAAATCTAAGTTCATTTGCCTGACCGCCAATCTAAGTTCATTTGCCTGACCGCTAGCCAGTGTGTGTGTCAGGCTTACAAGTACTGTGCCAAGTTCAACCAATCCAATCTAGTTGGGGTACCAGCAATCTACATTTAAAAAACCAATAATTTTATTTTCTTAAATCTAAGTTCATTTGCCTGACCGCCAATCTAAGTTCATTTGCCTGACCGCTAGCCAGTGTGTGTGTCAGGCTTACAAGTATTGTGCCAAGTTCAACCAATCCAATCTAGTGGTGTACCAGCAGTCTACATTTAAAAAAACAATAATTTCATTTTCTTAAATATAAGTTCATTTGTCTGACCGCCAATCTAAGTTCATTTGCCTGACCACTAGCCAGTGTGTGTGTCAGGCTTACAAATATTGTGCCAAGTTCAACCAATCCAATCTAGTGCTGTACCAGCAGTCTACATTTAAAAAAACAATAATTTTATTTTCTTAAATCTAAGTTCATTTGCCTGACCGCCAATCTAAGTTCATTTGCCTGACCACTAGCCAGTGTGTGTGTCAGGCTTACAAGTACTGTGCCAAGTTCAACCAATCCAATCTAGTGGTGAACCAGCACTCTACATTTAAAAAAAACAACACTTTTTTTCTGTGTAATCTAATTTCATTTGCCAGCCTGGCAGCGTGTGTGTCTTAGGCTCACATCGTATACTGTGCCCACTTGCCCAGTCAGTGCCCCCACTCATATCTGGTGTAACAGTCAGTAGTGCACATTTAAACAAAGAATACAATTTTGACTGTAATACATTGAATAGCAGTTACTTGTCTGCAAGCGTCTGTGGGAGTCTGTCTTCTGCAAGTGCACAGTGCCACTCAGATCTGTTGTCACAGTATCTTGCACGCATAGTACCACTAATCGGAAAAAAAATGACAGGCAGAGGCAGGACACCCCGCAGGGGCCGTCGTGTTCGTGGTGCTGTGATTCCCTTTGGCCCTACAATAATGCCCAGTGTTCAGAGGCCAGTTACCCTGAACTTGAAAAGTTCAGAGGACTTGGTCACTGGCTAACACAGGACACCCAATCTTCTACAGCTTCCGCTTGGAACATTGACGCACCATCTTCCTCCAGCTTAGCTTCAGGCACCTCTCAAGTTACCACTCGCCCGCCTGCCGCCACCACCAACACTAGTACCACAGCCGATTCAATTGATCAGTCAGAAGAGTTATTTACACATCAGTTTGAAGAAATGAGTGATGCGCAACCATTATTGCCAGAGGATGTAGATAACAGGGATATGTCTCAGTCAGGCAGCAGTACACACATGTACGTACGATGTGATGATGATGATGTACCCGCTGCTGCTTCCTTTGTTCAGTTGTCAGATACAAGTGAGGCGGTTGATGATGATGACGATGCGTCCGTGGATGTCACGTGGGTGCCCACTAGAAGAGAAGAAGAACAGGGGGAAAGTTCAGATGGGGAGACAGAGAGGAGGAGGAGACGAGTTGGAAGCAGAGGGAGGTCATCGCAACGAGCTAGTGGCACAGTCAGACAGCATGCATCAGCACCCGGGGTCAGCCAGACAGCACGCCAATCAACGCATGCTGTTGCCACCACCAGAATGCCGTCACCGCAGAGCTCAGCAGTGTGGCATTTTTTTTGTGTGTCTGCCTCTGACAACAGCGATGCCATTTGCAACCTGTGCCAAAAGAAACTGAGTCGTGGGAAGTCCAACATCCACCTAGGTACAACTGCTTTGCGAAGGCACATGATGTCACATCACAAATGCCAATGGGATCAACACATGAGTACAAGCAGCACACAAACTCAAAGCCGCCATCCTCCTACTGGTCCAGCATCATCAGCCACATCAACCACTGCTGTCCTCCTTGCCCCCTCTCAACCATCCGCCACTCCGACTCTCGCCTTGAGCAGTTCCTGCTCATCTGCTTATAGTCAGGTGCCTGTAAAGGACATGTTTGAGCGTAAGAAGCTAATGTCACAAAGTGCCCCAAATTTGAAGTGATACTACCAACCAAGCATCTTTTTCCATCTCCCGGTTCTAAAAATCAAGGCCTTATACACGCCCCCTGATAGGTGACGTAACAAGTATTAAACTGATAAGAGTAGTACTTACAAACACGCCACTCCTATCTGGTGGAACCTTTGATTGCACGCGCCGTGCCCCAAATTTGAAGTTATACGACCAACCAAGTATCTTTTTCCATCTCCCGGTTCCAAAAATCCAGGCCTTATACACGCCCCCTGATAGGTGCTGTAACAGGTATTAAACTGATAAGAGTAGTACTTACAAACACGCCACTCCTATCTGGTGGCACCTTTGATTGCACGCGCCGTGCCCCAAAATTGAAGTGATATGACCAACCAAGCATCTTTTTCCATCTCCCGGTTCTAAAAATACAGGCCTTATACACGCCCCCTGATAGGTGACGTAACAAGTATTAAACTGATAAGAGTAGTACTTACAAACATGCCACTCCTATCTGGTGGCACCTTTGATTGCACGCGCCGTGCCCCAAAATTGAAGTGATACGGCCAACCAAGCATCTTTTTCCATCTCCCGGTTCTAAAAATCCAGGCCTTATACACGCCCCCTGATAGGTGCTGTAACAGGTATTAAACTGATAAGAGTAGTACTTACAAACACGCCACTCCTATATGGTGGCACCTTTGATTGCATGCGCCGTGCCCCAAATTTGAAGTGATACGACCAACCAAGTATCTTTTTCCATCTCCTGGTTCCAAAAATCCAGGCCTTATACACGCCCCCTGATAGGTGCTGTAACAGGTATTAAACTGATAAGAGTAGTACTACTTAACACACCTTATAATAATGCAGAGAGAGGCAACGCAGTGAGAGGAGTCTGAAGAAGAGGAGTCAGAGGAGGAAGGTGGCTTTGAGGAGGTGAAAGACCAAACACAGCAGGCGTCCCAGGGGGCTTGTTGTCACCTTTCGGGGACCCTTGGTGGCTGGGTGGAGGAAGAGACCTTCAATGACATCAGTGAGGACAAGGAATGGGACATGGCTAGCTTGGTATCCAACCTTGTGCAAATGGGGAGTTTGCGGTTGTGCAAATGGACTGTTTGCGGTTGGTTAAACGGGGAGTTTGGTCTGTCACTGTGAAGCGGGCCTAACCCTTACACTACCTGATCGATACAACATCATACCTGATGTTTTAAAGCACGTTATTCCAAACAATTTAGGAATGTTAGGTAATTTTTGCCATTTATGGCTTAAAACCAGACTCTGCATCAACTATGTAATTTTCCGTGGGAGTTTTGCCATGGATCCCCCTCCGGCATGCCACAGTCCAGGTGTTAGTCCCGTTGAAACAACTTTCCCATCACTATTGTGGCCAGAAAGAGTCCCTGTGGGTTTTAAAATCCGCCTGCCCATTGAAGTCTATGGCGGTCCGCCGGGTTCGCCGGTTCGAGAACATTTGCGGCGGTTCGCGTTTGCGAACCAAAAATGTTATGTTCGCAACATCACAAATTTTGGGTATTACAGAGAAACATACCACTAGAATCTTCTGAGGAGCCCTACAGAATACAACCAGGGATCAACTGACCCAGGTTTTTTTGTTTCTATCAAAGTAAAGTCATCCTTAGGTGCAGTTTTAGCTGGTTTCCCCAATGTAACAGCCCATTTCATATACATTATATTATGTAAACCTCACTGGGGAATGTGCGTAAATATGACCCTCTGATGTTATCAGTCTTGTTATGTGTGGCTGTGTCCTCTCTAAAGCTGTGTTGACATAGAGCCTCATTCAATTGCAAGCCCGCAGGTTGCGGGATGTAGGCCGTAAGTCTGCAAGCCTGCTGCCGTCCTGCAGCCTCCGCAACTTATGGTGCTATTCAATTGGCTGGTCCCGCAAGTCCCGTCCCGATAACGCACATTGTAAACTCATATGTAGCATTTGCAAGCTTGAACATGATTAATCAAGCAAGGCCGTAACTCCCAATTAGAAACAGCCAATGGAAGCAGAGATCGTCATCATTACTTCAATGAAAAATGGAGGTTTGATTTCAAAGTCCTACGGGCCTCAAATACAAGTTAAGATCGGACCTACATTCCATGCAATATTGATAAAGCCGTAAATATGATATTCTTTTACATTCGAGTTCCATTATATGTATTAACACATTGATTGCCGGGATCGATATAAAATGGAAATTGAACATGAAATAAGTATTTTTTTCGGCTGATTTGTGAGCTTGAAAATGTTGTGCTTTTAATGCTAAGACCTAACATCACTTTCACTTTTAATTAAAGCACCATAGTGTGTGTATATGTGCATTTAAAGTGCTCTGGACATGTCATTAAGCCCTTTGTGAGTCCTCCTTGGTACCCATAACTTGTGGTTAGACTTTTGCCATTTGCGGGCATGACAGCTTGCTTAGCAAGGGGGAATCAGAGCAATTGAATAGCAATTTGCGATTTTAGCGTTGCGAACATGAAAGATTAAAGGCTTGGAGGGGCATTGACTTGCAATGTGAACCATCGCAGTGAATCGGAGGCCGGAGCACGTAACCTGATCGGAGTCCACAAAAAAAGCCAATTGAATAGCAAAATAACTTGCCGGCTACATTTCCAAAATCTGGATCTCCCGAAAGCTCAATTGAATGAGGCTCATAGTTTGCAGCAAATTTTATTGCAAGGTTTGGTACAATTTTCTCTATTAGGCTGTTTATTGGTCAATCATTTACTGACCATTGCTTATCTTGGTGGCTGTCTAGGTGCAAGAATCAAAGGTTTGGGGAATCACAGCCTCGTTCAACTGCTGTAATTTTGAGAACCGGGTTTGCAAGTGGAGGTTGTAAGTTTCTTTGCTATTCAATTGCCTTCCATTTGCGGGCTCTGATCTGGTTACTTGCTGTGAGCTGCGATCCATTGTGATTCTTAAAATTGCAAGTTAAAGCTAAAATCACAAATCGCTATTCAATTGCTCTGATTTCCCCTCCGTCAAGCCCGCAAATGGCAAAAATCAAACCACAGGTTACTGGGACCAAGGAAGTCTCACAAAGGGATTACTGACAAATCAGAGCACTGTAAAAGCAAATATAAAATCAATCCAGGACTGTAAATGACGGGGAACACAATAGGTGACATTAGAATTAAAAGCACAACATTCTCAAGCTTGCACATCGCCAAAATAAAATACTTTATTTCATGGTTAATTTCAGTCCAAAGTCCTGGGGGCTTCAACCTGCGAACTTGAGAATGTTGTGCTTTTAATTCAAATGTCACCCATTGTGTTCCCCACAGTGCTGTATTGATTTTATGATCATGTTCAAGCCTGCAAATGCTACTGCCGATAGCATGATTTACGATTCTTGCGACCAGCGCCTAACTTGTGGATCCGGGCAATTGAATAGCAGAATAAAACTTGAGCAACGGGAGCAAACAACTCAATCCCAGGAAATCGACTATTTGCGATCGAGTTCCACCCCCAAATTCAGTGAGGCTGTAAGTGTTTAAATGTTGTGTCCTCTGTTAGTAGCGACTGTAAATCCTTAAATATTTCGCCTATTTCTTCTAGCGTCAGATGGTATGTACTTAGCTGAGGTGCATGTGTAGCAGTTTCTTCAGTTTAGTACTACAACAGGTGTTCTCAGGAGAGTTAATGGTAGAGGTTACATTCTGTGCAATGTCACAGGATTTGCAACCCTTAGGTCTGTAAGATTCAGAGTGTTTTTAAGTGTTTGGCACGCTCCCTAGTGTTTGAACATATGTCGTGATATCTATGACTATACATTTTTGCTTGCTTAGTATGGCAGTAATGGAAACTCAAGCTGTGGAGGTAACTGCTTCTGTCTGTAGGTTTCCTTTTGCAAAAAGTGACAACAAGACTTATGCACTTATAAATTGTTCCAAAGTACCATCAGTGTATTCAATTTGTATATAAGTCAACATATTTTTTGAAAAATTTCCCATAAATAAAAATGTAACAGTTTTTCAGACACAGTTTGGTGTTTAATCACCCACGCAAAAGGCACACCCAAGTCTTTTTAACCCTTCTGCCTGAAGAATTCAGACAGTGTTTTTAAGTGTTTACCACGGTTCCCAGTATTTGAACAAATGTGATGATATCTATGACTATGAATTTTTACTTGCTTTGTATGGAAGGGATGGAAACTCAAGCTGTGGAGGTAACTGCTTCTGTCTGTAGGTTTCCTATATACAGTTGCGTGGAGTTTGCTATTTGTGATGGATATGGTAGTGTCCAGATTATGTCATGAATGATGCCAGCAATAAACCTTTGCAGGGGGAGGGGATGTTAAGATAGCATGCAATCTTAACTTCGCAATTCCCTGCATTTTTTCAGTCTTAAGGTGCACCAACGTGCTACATATACAGTATACAGTAAACTCTCAGTTATCCGGCACCCATATGGATCACCATTTGCCGGATAAGTGTAGTTTCCAGTTCCTTGAGAGTCACTATTAAAATAGGCAATAATGATCAGAATTATTTAAATGAACTGACAAAAAAATATTCAGTAAAAGTTCATAGTTTATTCACAAAATCAATCTACAATGCATATTCTAAAAACATTAAAAAAATAGGGCAAGGACAATCATTTTTTAAATGGATTATCTCAGTATCTTATCTGTACAGTACTTCAAACACAAATGGACACATTTTATAGTAAAACACCTGATCTTAATTTAGTGGTAGCGGAGCCCACCATATACTCCTTTTATACTAGTCTAAATATACACTGTCTAGGAAATAAAATTTATACTTTATACACTGTCTAGGAAATAAAATTTAAGAGTGAAAAAAAAAAAAAAAATGCTAAATAAGCTATTCCTGATGGTGGAACTGGGGATCCACCAATTACCCCCTAACCACATACAGGTTAGGGGGGTAATTGGTGGATCCCCAGTTCCACCATCAGGAATAGTTTATTTAGCAATTTTTTTTTTTTTTTATATATATAGGTGTTCTTTTTCTTCTGTGTTTTCAATATATTTTTACACTTTTCCACTCCTGTTGGTACATATAATATATATACTTGGATATTTACTTTTGCAAGTTTAAAAATTTTCTTTAATAATTTATATGGTACCGCCTCCTCACTTTATACTGGCCTTTATTTATAAATACTATTAAAATATGCCTAACTATTACTATACCCCCTATCTATTAAATTGCTACTGCTAATTACATTGTCATTCAAAGGTAAAAATCATGGCCGAAAAAAATTAAAACAAGGCTACACGGCCCCGAACCGCGCAAAACATCGACAGCAGCGTAACACTTTAACACAGGAACGTACGAAGTGCAAAATACACTATTAAGGCTAAAAAGGGCCCCCTCGGCTTATACTGGAGTCACTCTCCCCCCTGTCTCTCTAACCCCCCCTTATGTCTCTCTACCCCCCGTGTCTCTCTACCCCCATGTCTCTCTAACCCCCTGCGTCTCTTTCCCTCCCCCCTCTCATCCTTAACCCCCCCTCATTCTAACCCCCCCTCACACTACCCCTCTAAATACCCCCCTCTCCCCTCAACCCCCCTCATCCTCAACCCCACTCATCCTCAACCCCAACTCATCCTCAACCCCACTCATCCTCAACCCCCCCATCCTCAATCCCCCCTCAGCCTCAACCCCCCCTCCTTCTAAACCCCCCCCCCTCTCCCCTCACTTACCTGCTCCGGCCTCCGCTTCTTCCGGGTCTTGATGTGCCGGCAGCCGGTATATGCTAATGACGTGGCATGTGTGTGACGTCACATGGGCGCCACATCAAGACCCAGAAGGATCGGAGGCCGGAGCAGGTAAGTGAGGGGAGAGGGGGGGTTTAGAATGAGGGGGGGTTGAGGATGAGGGGGGTTGAAGGTGGGTGGGTTGAGGATGAGGGGGGTTGAGGTTGAGGAGGGGGTTGAGGTTGAGGAGGGAGGTTGAGGAGGGAGGTTGTGGAGGAAGGATGAGGAGGGGGTTGAGGTTGAGGAGAGGGTTGAGGATGGGGGGTTGAGGGAGGTTGAGGATGGGGGGTTGAGTTTGAGGAGGGAGGTTGAGGAGGGGGTTGAGGATGAGTAAGGAGGTTGAGGATGAGGAGGGAGGTTGAGGATGAGGAGAAAGGTTGAGGAGGGGGTTGAGGATGAGGAGAGGGTTGAGGATGAGAAGGAGGGTTGAGGTTGAGGAGGGGGTTGAGGAGGGGGATGAGGGGGTTGAGGATGAGGAGGATGAGGAGGGAGGTTGAGGATGAGGAGGGAGGTTGAGGAGGGGGTTGAGGATGAGGAGGGGTTTGAGGTTGAGGAGGGGGATGAGGGGGTTGAGGATGAGGGGGGTGAGGAGGGAGGTTGAGGATGAGGAGGGATGATGAGGAGGGAGGTTGAGAATGAGGAGGGGGGGAAGAGACACAGGGAAGGGAGAGGGAGAGAAGAGACACAGGTAAGAGAGAGGGGAGAAGAGACACGGGAGAGAGAGGGGGACACAGAAGGCACAAAAGGGATACAGGGGGCGGCACATTTACCACCCTCGGCTTATTCTTGAGTCACTCATTTTACCCAGTATTTTGTGGTAAAATAGGTGCCTAGGCTTATACTCGGGTCGGCCTATACTCGAGTATATACGGTATTACAAAGAAAATATCTAAAAAGTAAAAAAACGCTAAATAGCATATTTTACACTGCTGTTACTTTATGAATATATTAATACTTTGCACTTCCTAATACATTTATTCATCCCTAATTAATTATTAACGTAGCACGAAGCTCGCAAAGGTGCTCAGAGGAGCAAAACGTCAGAGGCTTGCAACGAGCGCCAAAGGCCCTTAGAGGAGAAAAAGCTTTACATTGTGTGGCAAACAGTATTGCCATGGCTTCAAATTTTATTGCCCCATCATTTTTGATGGGCAAGTCGCTAGTATATATATATATATATATATATATATATATATATATATATATATATATTTATATACACACAGTAGCCCTTCGTACAAAATCTTACACATACAGTAACAGATCTCACACAAAATCAAATGTACCCAGTATCATACTCACCAGCACACCTTAGGAGGATATCAAGGGCTGAGAGAAACTGTTATGAGGGAAGTGTGAGAGAGGATCCCAGGATCACCATCTTCCAGAGCTCAGAGACAGGTTAGTCATCAAAACCAGAGTACTGAGAAAGTGAAGGTCTTTGCACACAGATTCCTTCTTTAAATTAAATAAATGGCGTACAATATTAAATTCCCAATTGATAACCAGCTTCTCTTTCCCAAAGTGTATTAAAGAAGCTCTTATAATATGGTTCATACTGAAAATGATTCTGTCTTCAAGACATAGAAGAAGAAATGTAATATTGATTACTCAATAGTGATTAGTTTACATTTTAGTTTTATGAATCAATGTAGAATTATAGAAGAGGTAAATTACTATAAACAGTCATTGTTTTGACTGGAAAGCTACACCTTCTTGGTGTTGTAGAATAAAAGAAAACTACCTCTATATTTATAAAAATAACCTTTATTTAGCAACTAGCGACTTGCCCGTCAAGAATGACGGGGCAATAACATTTTAAGCCATGGCAATGCTGTTTGACACACAAGGTAAAGCTTTTTCTACTCTGAGGACCATCGGCGTTCATTGCGAACCTCGGGCTGAGCGCATTTGGCGCTCATTGCGTGGCTCTCAATAAGCGCCTTTGGCGCTCATAGCGAGCTGCTCAATTTTAAATGTGTATGTGCTACGCAGGTTTTTTTTGTCCTCCATTTTTTTTCTCAGGTTTTTTTTGGCCTCCATTTTTTTCCTCGCTTAGGCGATTTTAAATTGTCTAGACACGTTAAATTGGACTTTAATGCGCGTGCAAGCTTATTGGCAGATGTCATGGCTGTCCCCCCATGCTCTGTGTGTTCTTTTTTCTTTTTTTTGAGCCTCGTTTTAATTATTTTCCGCCGCCATTTTTTTCTTGCTTAGTCGATTTTGAAGTGGCGAAACTGCATAAAATCGACTTTAATTTGCATGCAACCTCACCCCCAGAGATCCTGGCTGTCCCTCCATGCTGAGTGTGATGTTTGTTTTTGTTTTTTTTTAGTTTTCATTGTTTTTTGCTATACACGTTTCGGCCGTTAAGGTCGTATTTTTGTGACCGCATAAGTCCCACAGGTCGTGTGTTCTTTTGTGTAAGTCCGTATTTCCTCTTTTCGCGTGTTTTTTTTTCTAAGTCCCACTGCCTTTTTTTATTTTTTTTGCAAAGTCGTGCTTTTCTGGGGTTTATTTGTCCTGGGAGTGAGGCGGCGTAGAGACTCCACCTCCGCAAATGCAGACCCTTGCGACGACGTTGGAGCCTCCATCTCCGCAAATGCAGACCGCATCTCTGGCCTGAACGAGCTCACAAAGCGTGACGATGATTCGCAGTTAGACAACTATTATATGTTATAATTAAGAACTAATTCAATGGAGATGTTTAAAAACTAAAAACCACCACATGTTTGTAAATGCCCAATTTCAAAATATACTGTTTATAAGTAGAGCTAAAATTACTCACTTAATTAGATAAGCAAAAGCTCATATAAACCATAAGTATCTGGATATTACCCCTATGGAATTATTTGTTATCTTATGCTTGCTGGTGTGTTTAATGTAGCAACAGAATTATATGAGCGTCCTTCTTCAATGAAGGAAATAGTCACTTGCTTTTGTAACTGGATATATTGAATATCTACTTTCGATGACACTATATAGCCCTATTAAATTGGGGCTACGTGTTAGAACGTACCCTGTAAGACCAAATTTACAGTTTACGGCTATTAATTTAGCCCCATTACGTAGCTTGCAGTGGACTTGCATGTTAAGACGCAGGACGGCCAAGAATAGGCTACGTTTTGAGCAACATTGAACTTCGAGGCCTTAAATCCTTTGATCCATTGAGCCGTTGAGCCCGTAACCGCTACATTTGCAATTCAGCTATTAAATTGCGACGTGGTCACTCACGAGCAAGCACGTTACGCTATAAGCAAATGGAGCCAAATGGCTAACATGTGCTTGAGAGCACCTGCAAGGGGGGGTAAAGTCCAATATATGGCACTTGTTAATCAAATAAAAACACACTACTGTACATTTATTAAAAGTGAAAGTGATGTTAGAATTAATAGCACAACATTTACAAGCCTGCCAATCGATCCCTGCAATCAATGTGCTAAGACATATACTGTAACTCACATGTAATAGAATATCATATTTACGGCTTTATTAATATTTCACTATGAATGGAATGTTGGTTCATTCGTAGCTCTTACTTGAACCCAATAGGACTTTGAAATCCCTTCTCCATTGTCTAGTGACACAATGATGACGATCTCTGTATCCATTGGCTCCATCTGAACCCGTAACTACGTGCTTGCTTAATTGTTTGCATTTGATCATGCAACTCCGACAGCTGAGAACTGGTTTACGAAATAGCGTCTGTTGCTCATAGCTCGCAGCACTTATAGTTTAATAGCAGTATAAAAGGCCAAATTTCAAATTGCGTACTACACGTTGGACTTAAAAGGCAGGAATGTGGTTTGACCACACATCTCCTCAATAATTGTAACCAAAACAGCACTAATAATAACTGTTGCAAGTTAAATTGCCTTCAATTTTAGGAATGCTATTTTACCAATATGTTACTTGATAAAGTATCAGCATGCACAGTGAGCTGGGAGGTTTTTTTTTTTCCATAAACATTTTATCGAATTGTCAGGATTGCATCTGTTCACAATGTGTTCAGGGAGAGAGAGGACCGAGGGAACAAAAATGTTAGAGTGGGTATTTGTCTTCCCCTGTTGCCCCAGTTCATGCGCCCCAGAACAAGTGAAGTTCACTTCATCACCTTCTGGCACTCTGTCTTATGTCGCCCTGGGGTGATGCCATTAGCAGCTTCTCCTTGTGTGCCACTCTAGTGTGAGGCAGAGCATGCAGAGTAAGTGACACGACCAGTGTGAGAGTTCAGCACATTCACTGCATGGAAACAAAGAAACAGCCATGACATAGGTTTTCACGTCTGCAGAGTTTTTGTTCATAATGGCATTAAGTTCTACATGGCAGACATATGAATATTTAGGGCCCTATTAAATTCCAGCCTCGTAAATAAGAGGCTTCTACTTAAGCCCCACGTACTGCAAAATTTATCTAACTTACAATGCTATTACAATCGCCCTGCTGCGAGCAACGTATGAGCTACGCAGCAGGGCCGTACGTATCAACACTGCGAAAATGTACATGAGAAGTGACAGCCTGCGAGATGATATTGCAGGCTCCCGCACCTCAACAAGTAGTGCAGGCGTCCTAAACAGGACCTTCACGGCAGTCCCCCACATAAGCCCTGCCGTGGGGGGTACTCCAACTACCCCCCCCCCCGGCACCTAAAATTAACCCCCACAGCCCCCACACATTAACCCCTTGTAGCGGGGTTCCCCGATCGGCACCGATCAGGCCCCGATGCATTTAATACTTTGAAGGGCCCGCGGCACACTATTAGCCAATCCCAGCCGCGGCACCTAAAATTAACCCCCCTTCATGCTGGGCGTCCCTATTGGGACCCCCCAAGTGTCCCCACATTAATCCATTGCAGCGGGGATCCCTGATCTGCATAGATCAGGCCCTCGCTGCATTTAAAAAATGTAAATTCCCCGGCGTGGCTCCTTAAAGGGCCCACGGCACACTTTTACTAATCCCTGCCGCGGCACCTACAATTAAACCCCCTTTATGCTGGGGTTCCCCATCGGGACCCCCGAAGTGTCCCCACATTAAGCCCTTGCTGCAGGGGTCCATAGGGACCCCCGCAGCCCCCCCACATTAATCCCCTGCAGCAGGGGTCCGCGATCGACACCGATCGTGACCCCGCTGCATTTTAATTTTTACATTTCCTGCCTTGCGGGTCCTTGAAGGACCGTAAAGGTCCTGAAAGGACTCGCACTAAAAAAGATTAACCCCAGGCAACTAAAATTAACCCTATAACTCGTGGGGGTCAATACAGACCCCCATAAGCCAATAATTAACCCTATAACGCATGGGGGTCAATACAGACCCCCATAAGCCAATAATTAACCCTATAACTCATGGGGGTCAATACAGACCCCCCATAAGGCCTTAATTAACCCTATAACGCATGGGGGTCAATACAGACACCCATAAGCAAATAATTAACCCTATAACTCATGGGGGTCAATACAGACCCCCATAAGGCCTTAATTAACCCTATAACTCATGGGGGCCAATACAGTCCCCCATAAGCACTCAAATAACCCTATAACTCATGGGGGTCAATACAGACAACCATAAGCACTTAATTAACCCTATAACTCATGGGGGTCAATACAGACCCCCATAAGCCAATAATTAACCCTATGACTCATGGGGGTCAATACAGACTCCCATAAGGCCTTAATTAACCCTATAACTCATGGGGGTCAATACAGACCCCCATAGGCACCTAATTAACCCTATAACTCAGGGGGGTCAATACAGATGCCCATAAGCCAATAACTAACCCAATAAAGACCCCCATAAGGCCTTAATTAACCCTATAACTCATGGGGGTGAATACAGACCCCCATAAGCCAATAATTAACCCTATAATGCATGGGGGTCAACACAGACCCCCATAAGCCAATAATTAACCCTATAACGCATGGGGGTCAATACAGACCCCCATAAGCCAATAATTAACCCTATAACTCATGGGGGTCAATACAGACCCCCATAAGGCCTTAATTAACCCTATAACTCGTGGGGGTCAATACAGACCCCCATAAGTCAATAATTAACCCTATAATGCATGGGGGTCAATACAGACCCCCATAAGCCAATAATTAACCCTATAACTCATGGGGGTCAATACAGACCCCCCATAAGGCCTTAATTAACCCTATAACGCATGGGGGTCAATACAGACACCCATAAGCCAATAATTAACCCTATAACTCATGGGGGTCAATACAGACCCCCATAAGGCCTTAATTAACCCTATAAATCATGGGGGCCAATACAGTCCCCCATAAGCACTCAAATAACCCTATAACTCATGGGGGTCAATACAGACAACCATAAGCACTTAATTAACCCTATAACTCATGGGGGTCAATACAGACCCCCATAAGCCAATAATTAACCCTATGACTCATGGGGGTCAATACAGACTCCCATAAGGCCTTAATTAACCCTATAACTCATGGGGGTCAATACAGACCCCCATAGGCACCTAATTAACCCTATAACTCAGGGGGGTCAATACAGATGCCCATAAGCCAATAACTAACCCAATAAAGACCCCCATAAGGCCTTAATTAACCCTATAACTCATGGGGGTCAATACAGACCCCCATAAGCCAATAATTAACCCTATAATGCATGGGGGTCAACACAGACCCCCATAAGCCAATAATTAACCCTATTGGCTCACACATTGACGACTTCTGATTGGCGGAAATTGCTAGACAGCTTTTTCAGCCAATCACAAGCCGCTATTGACAATTTCCTCCCGGAAAAGGCTTCGGGAGGCTCATTAGTGTCGGGGAGGTCTGTGAGTGCAGACCTCTGTTAGATTTTTGCTTTTTCTTTTTTTAGGCCGCGGATGGTTGCAGGGCCCAGCCGGGGCTGAAGGGGAGGAGGCCGGGGACATCGCAGGGAGGTAAGTTGAATGTAAATTTATATGTTTATATGTTTATTTTATTTGGTGTTTGTATATTTTATTAATGTATTGTGTTTTTTTAACAGGGCTGCGCCGATAGAACTGAACAATGACCGGACATGCTGGAAAGGTGAGTTGAATATTTAGAATGTATATAATGTTTATTTATTTTATGTTAATGTTTTGTACTAATTGTTTTGTTTTGTTTTACCCCTAGGTTAGTGATCTGAAGGGACATCTTAAAGGTAAGTGGTCTTAATTATTTTAGTTAAGCTTAGAATTAGAGTCTGTGTATGTAGTTAGGACTGTATTTTATTTTAGCTTAGAATTAGGGTCTGTGTATGTAGTTATGATTTATTGTATATTAGATAGATAGGGGGATGTATTTGATATAGTTATGATTTATTTTATATTAAATAGATTGTATATTAGATAGATAGGGGGTATTTGATTTGCATTGTATGTAATGTATTGTATGTAATGTATTGTATGTACTGTATGTATTGTATTGTGTATGTCTGTCTTTCCTTTTCAGGTTTGTCTTTTTTTTTTTTCTGTACTGTAGGTTTTTGTTTTTTCTGCACTGTAGGTTTTTTTATTTTCTGTACTGTAGTTTTTTTTTTTTTTTGGTAACTTAGGTTTTTTTCTTTTCTGTAGGGAAGTTTTTTTTTTTTGTAATTAGAGTGGTTGGGAGGTTTATTAGGGGGTAGGTAGTGTAGGTAGGTAGTGTAATTGTTAATAGATTAGTGTAGAGGGGGGTTAGTTTAGATTAAATGGTTTATTGGGGGTTATAGTGTAGTGTTTGTAGTTAGTGTCATGATGGTCCTTGTGGACCGTCATGACACTTATGTGGTAATGTTAGGGTTTTAACAGCCCCATAGGTGTCATAATATACCCGTATGGGACTGATGGGGTTAAATAGAGGCTTATTGGGGTCTGTATTGACCCCCATGAGTTATAGGGTTAATTAAGGCCTTATGGGGGTCTGTATTGACCCCCATGAGTTATAGGTTTAATTATTGGCTTATGGGGGTCTGTATTGACCCCCATGAGTTATAGGGTTAATTATTGGCTTATGGGGGTCTGTATTGACCCCCATGAGTTATAGGGTTAATTAAGTGCTTATGGGGGTCTGTATTGACCCCCATGAGTTATAGTGTTAATTAAGGGCTTATGGGGGTCTGTATTGACCCCCATGAGTTATAGGGTTAATTATTGGCTTATGGGGGTCTGTATTGACCCCCATGAGTTATAGGGTTAATTATTGGCTTATGGGGGTCTGTATTGACCCCCATGAGTTATAGGGTTAATTAAGGCCTTATGGGGGTCTTTATTGACCCCTATGAGTGATATGGTTAATTAAGTGCTTATGGGGGTCTTTATTGACCCGCCCATGAGTTATAGGGTTAATTAAGGCCTTATGGGGGGTCTGTATTGACCCCCATGAGTTATAAGGTTGATTATTGGCTTATGGGGGTCTGTATTGACCCCATGAGTTATAGGGTTAATTATTGGCTTATGGGGGTCTGTATTGACCCCCATGAGTTATAGGGTTAATTAAGTGATTATGGGGGTCTGTATTGACCCCAATGAGTTATAGGGTTAATTAAGGCCTTATGGGGGTCTGTATTGATCCCCATGAGTTCTAGGGTTAATTATTTGCTTATGGGGGTCTGTATTGACCCCCATGAGTGATAGCGTTAATTAAGTGCTTATGGGGGTCTTTATTGACCCCCATGAGTTATAGGATTAATTAAGGCCTTATGGGGGTCTGAATTGACCCCCATGAATTATAGGGTTAATTATAGTTGCCTGGGGTTAATATTTTTTAGTGCAAGTCCTTTCAGGACCTTTACGGTCCTTTAAGGACCCGCAAGGCGGGAAATAAAAAAAATGGAAATGCAGCAGGGTCACGATCGGTGCCGATCGGGGACCCCCGCTGCAGTGGGTTAATGTGGGGACACTTCGGGGGTCTCGATGGGGACCCCCAGCATAGAGGGGGTTAATAGTAGGTGCCGCGGCCGGGATTAGTAATAGTGTGCCGAGGGCCCTTTAAGGAGCCGCCGCAGCAAATTTAAAATGTTTAAATGCAGCGTGGGCCTGATCTATGCAGATCGGGGACCCCCAGCTGCAAGGGGTTTATGTGTGGACACTTCGGTGGTCCCGATGGGGACCCCCAGCATAGAGGGGGGTTAATTTTTTTTGCCTCGGCCAGGATTGGGTAATAGTGTGCCGCGGGCACTTTAAGGAGCCACGGCAGGGATTTTAAAAAGTTTAAATGCAGCGGGGGCCTGATCGGTGCAGATCGGGGACCCCCGCTGCAAGGGGTTAATATGGGGGTGCTGCAGGGGTCCCGATAGAGACCACTGCCGCATGGGGATGTGTATAGGGAGCAGGGGGGAGCCTCACACGGCTGTCTCGGGCTGCTCCGAGGCAGCACGTAGAAGCTTTAGGAGCCCTTGCTGGCACTTTTTGTGCTCGTAGGGATTCTTCCGAAATTCAAGAATCACACGTAGATTTAAGGCTGCGTGTGACTACGTAGCTCTCTCGGAGCCCATTTTTCGTAGTCATATCGCAAAGCAGGCTGAAAGAGATTCGGTACTCGCAAACAGCAAAAAACTGCCTTTTGCGAGCACCGAGAGAACTACAAGGGAGATTTTAATGAGGCCCTTAGTGTCTAGCAGTGGGTTAATGTGGGGACACTTCGGGGGTCTCGATGGGGACCCCCAGCATAGAGGGGGTTAATAGTAGGTGCCGCGGCCGGGATTAGTAATAGTGTGCCGAGGGCCCTTTAAGGAGCCGCCGCAGCAAATTTAAAATGTTTAAATGCAGCGTGGGCCTGATCTATGCAGATCGGGGACCCCCAGCTGCAAGGGGTTTATGTGGGGACACTTCGGTGGTCCCGATGGGGTCCCCCAGCATAGAGGGGGGTTAATTTTTTTTGCCTCGGCCAGGATTGGGTAATAGTGTGCCGCGGGCACTTTAAGGAGCCGCGGCAGGGAATTTAAAACGTTTAAATGCAGCGGGGGCCTGATCGGTGCAGATCGGGGACCCCCAGCTGCAAGGGGTTTATGTGGGGACACTTCGGTGGTCCCGATGGGGACCCCCAGCATAGAGGGGGGTTAATTTTTTTTGCCTCGGCCAGGATTGGGTAATAGTGTGCCGTGGGCACTTTAAGGAGCCGCGGCAGGGAATTTAAAACGTTTAAATGCAGTGGGGGCCTGATCGGTGCAGATCGGGGACCCCCGCTGCAAGGGGTTAATATGGGGGTGCTGCAGGGGTCCCGATAGAGACCACTGCCGCATGGGGATGTGTATAGGGAGCAGGGGGGAGCCTCACACGGCTGTCTCGGGCTGCTCCGAGGCAGCACGTAGAGACTTTAGGAGCCCTTGCTGGCACTTTTTGTGCTCGTAGGGATTCTTCCGAAATTCAAGAATCACACGTAGATTTAAGGCTGCGTGTGACTACGTAGCTCTCTCGGAGCCCATTTTTCGTAGTCATATCGCAAAGCAGGCTGAAAGAGATTTGGTACTCTCAAACAGCAAAAAACTGCCTTTTGCGAGCACCGAGAGAACTACAAGGGAGATTTTAATGAGGCCCTTAGTGTCTAGCTAACCTTGCTTATCTTGATTTTACTAACCCATGGCTGTACTAACCCATGGCACAGCATGAAGGGATGATGTGTATAGGAGAACCCACCTTACAGATGGATAAAGAGTAGAGTAAGAAAGAGAGATGATGAAAGTCTGAAACTTAAACCATGTCACTGTAATTAGAAAACGTGTACTATAATGAACTTGGTGCAAAATTAAATAAAGTTTAACTTCAGCATATCACTACTTCAAGATGGCCTAGATTTCAATAATAATCTTCATCACTTTAGAAAGTGGTTCACTAATCACAGTAAGAAAAAGATTGAGGACAACTGAACCACATAATTTTAGAAAATTTAATTTGGAAGTATACAGTATATATTGATGAAAACCAATATTTTATTTCCAAGCAACATTGCATACAAAGAAGTGCTCTTTGTTTCAGAAACAGTTTCTGGTGAAAAGTCACTTAGCCAGGTAACAGTATATTTACATCAAAAAGAAAATTGCATAAATGAACTAGGTATAAATTTATATAAAATGTTTGAATTTGTTTTCTAGGCATTAAAAAAGCTAATAGTAGTACCAACTAATTTCTTGCACTGCATTGTTTGTTTTTGTTATAGCATTCTATTTTAAAAGCACACTGTAACTTTCTGCTTTTAAGAATAAGAAAATAGAATGCATCACCAGGAGATCTCACAAGCAGTAAGATAATCAGCTTCTGTATAATTTATTTTATAGCACTATACAAAGCAGGACAATCTTATCTATTCAGGAAACTCCTTTCCCTAGCAATAAGGTAAGCCAGGTAGCAAAGGCCACAAATATACTGCTGGGTGGCTAGCAGGACCAGGATTATATATGTGGAGCCCCTAGGCAAAAACTCCTTAACCACCTGTAGGTGCACAAGCATATGTGCATCTCTATTTCCCTACCACCATTTTGCTTCACTAGTAACTGTAGATCTAAAAATAATTTTTGCTGGTCCAATATCATGAATAAATAATATTTATATACAGAGCATGAAGAGTTGTTGACAGGAGTGACAGAGTTAAACTTCTGGAGGACTCCTAATTGGCCCAGTTAAAACAGCACTTTAAAGCCTGGAAAGCAGAGATGGGAAGGGCTGATTAGGCTCTGGCCTAAGTGCAGTGTGTGGATCCGCTGCTGCTGGATCCTGAGAGCTGGGGTAAGCTGTTAAGTGAGGCAGTAAGGAAGACTTCTTGAAATACAGACTGCAAGACTGAGAGACACTGGCAAGTGAGTGAGGATTGCCTGGAGTGTACAGCCGGCATAATGGCATGAGACACAGAGTGTTCAGCGTGACCTGGGAAAAGATAGAGACACAGCTCCTGATCAGGACCTGGCAGGACTTACAGTGTGGATGCCAGAGCAGCAAGGGAAGCTGCCATTAGATGATTAGTCTGTGTTACTGAAATACATTTACAAGGGAGACTATTTGCTGCAAAAGGAAAGGATTTGCAGAGGATCCTTTGCAGCTGAGAAGCTGGTTGAGAGAGACTGGACTTAAAGGTACCACCACTATGTGTGAAAAGAAACTTTTTGACCTGCAGGCCGAGAAGCGGTCTAAGGGCTAGTCAGGGTGTTCCTGCAAATAAGCAAGCTCATCTATTTTGATGTTCTTTCATGCTGAAAATAAGCTATTGTTTGTTTTGAAACATTTTATTCAAAGCAAAAATAAAAGTATTTTGGAACTCAATGGTTTATGTGGAGATAACATGATCTCCCCCAGCCCCAGTGAACTGCCCCTGCAACCCCCTCAGCCCCAGTGAATTGCCCTCCAGCCCCAGTGAATTGCCCAGTGACCTCCACCAGCCCCAGTGAATTGCCCCATGACACACTCACACAAACACTCACCCTCAGACACTCACCCACACACACACAATCACACAGACTTACTCTCACTCACATACTCATCTCACTCACACAGACACACTCACACAAACTCACATAGACACTCACTCACACACTAAGACACGCACACTCAAACACTCACACACATGCTCAAATATGCACACTCACTCAGACACTCACATACACACTCAGACACACACTTTCACTCACACAGACATAGACACTCACTCACACAGACATTCACACTCACTCACACAGACATTCACACTCACACTCATATCTTCCACAGCCCCAGTGAATTGTCCCGTGACCTCCCCCAGCCCCAGTGAATTGCCCCCATCACCTACTGCAGCACCAGTGAATTGTCAGGTGACCTCCCCCAGCACCAGTGAATTGCCCGCTTACCACCCCCAGCCCCAGTGAATTGCCCCAGCATCTACCCCATGACACCCTCTCACACAGACACTCACTCAGACACTCACCCACACTCTCACTCACAGACTCACTCACACATACACACTCATGCAGACTCACACATACACACTCACATAGACACTCACACAGACACTCACTCACACACTCAGACATGCACACTCACTGCGACACTCAAACTCAGATACTCACACACACACACAGTCAGACACTCACACAGACACACTCACTCATGCAGACACACTCACTCAGAGACACACACTCACACTCAGACACTCAGACAGACACTCTCTCACTCACAGACACAGTCTCACCTACACAGACACACACACTCACTCACACAGACACACTCACAGACACTCACACTCTCACTCACACAGACACTCACTCACTCATTCACTCACACTCACTCTCTCAGACACAATCTCACTCACACAGACATACACACCCACTAACACAGACACACATACTCTCACTCACAGACACTCACACAGACACACACACTCACAGACACAAACACTCTCACTCACACAGACACACACACTCTCACTCACACAGACTCTCACTCACACAGACATACACACTCACACATACTTTCACTCACAGACACACACTCTCACTCACAGACACACACACACTCTCACTCATAGACACACGCACACAGACACACGTGCATGCGCACGCACACACACATGAATGTGCACACCGCCATTCCCCCTTTCTCCCTACTGCCTCCTCTGATGGCCTTGCTAAACCTCTGAGCTGTGCTGAAAAGCCAACCAGCTCACGCATGTGCTGTTTGCTAGGGTACGATTTAAAAAATCTGTGCCCTAGAGCGCAGCGGCAGTGTCTGGGGGGTTATTTTGGTTATATTGATTCAATTTGTGTAAAATTACATGCCCTTCTTTAAATTAAATAAATGGTGTACAATATTACATTCACAATTGGTAACCAGCTTCTCTTACCCAAAGGTAATATTTGTATTAGGTACAAGCTCTTATAATATGGTTCATACTGAAAATTCTTATGTCTTCAAGACAGAGAAAGAAGGAGTTTAATATTGACTATTCAATAGTGATAGTTTACATTGTTGTTTATATTGTTGTTATGAATCAATGTAGAATTATAGAAGAGATAAATTGTTCTAAACAGTAATTTTCTTGACTGGAAAGCTACACATTCTTGGTATTGTAGAATAAAAAAAAAGTACCTATATATTTATAAAAATAACCTTTATTTAGCGATAATTAAGAACTAATTAAATGGAGATGTTCAAAAACTAAAAACCACTGCATGTTTGTAAATGCCCAATTTTTAATCAAGATTGATTTCAAAATATACAGTGTATATGTAGAGCTAAAATTGCTCACTTAATTAGATATGCAATAGCTCATATAAACCATAGGTATATGGATATTACCCCTATGGAATTATTTGTTATCTTATGCTTGCTGGTGTGTTTAATGTAACAACAGAATTATATGAGCGTCCTTCTTCAATGAAGGAAATAGTCTCTTGCTTTTGCAACATGATATAATGAATATCTACTTTGATGACATTTAGACCACACATCTCCTCAATAATTGTAACCAAAACAGCACTATTAATAATAACTTTTGCAAGTTAAATTGCCTACAATTTTAGGAATGATTTTAACATGTTATTGTTGCTATTTACCAAAATTGTACTTGATAAAGTAGTATTTTTGCTTTGAAACTTTTAATTAGCTATGGCTACACTTGTAATCACACAATAATTAACTCAAGACCTCTTGTTAAATTCACTTTTGTATTTTAAAGTTGGTGAATGTTACTATAGACATTCCTCTCAAAATAATGGTTTCTGAATTTGGACTACATGAGTGATATAGCATCTTGTAAATTAAATGTATATTTAAAGCAAATGTAAATTACTAATATTGATACCTCACAGAGAAGACTTTCCAGTACCAGATACCCTGGGTTACCTTGTGTATTTGTGTCGTTCAGTTGCGTCCGACTATCCGTTACCTTATGGACCACAGCACACCTTGCTGATCCAATAAGAACAATATTTACCCACCCCCTGTAGAAAAGCTATATAAGTCTGGTAGAAATGTGATAAGACAGACAACTGCACATCTTACTTGATCTGCGCTGGGTTCTCCAAGCTTGTAAATAAAAGAAACTTGATTGACTTCACTGGTTTCAACTCCTTACCTAAGCGAAGCCTGCAGAAGATGCAATGGAAAGGAAAAAAAATTCCCTTACATTAGCAGGAATCACGAATTGAAATTAGGCAAAATAGAACCTTCTACATAGAAACAGAGTCCTTAAAAAAAAATGTTTCCAAATATATTTTATGTTTATAGTTTACACACCTGTCAATGTTGTTATTTTGTTACACACTTCACAAACGTGCATTTTTTTCTTGATCAGCAGTGGTCCATTAATTATGTCAATACCAAACAAAATTTTGAGCAACAGCTTGTCAAGGCAGTGAACAAATATTAATAGTAATACCATTCATGCACAGCTACTGGATGTTAAATAGAAGGGAAGTTGAGTCCTGATGGAATTGATATCCATATTTAATTACCAATCAAAATAAAATATGTAGAACTTAAAATAAAAAAAGCTATATAAAGTTTATTTTTTGACAAAATGCAAATTTTCTTAAAATATTCAGCAACAGTTTCAACACAATTATTAAAATAAAGAACAATCATAGCATAACAGAAACCTAATTACAAAAAATAAAGCATAAATGAATTAAAATTCTGCATAAATGTCACAGGGCGATGAAAAACTGTTATACAAATACAATGTTACATATTTTGTTTAAACTACATAATATAATCATATTTTGTGAACAAATAAATGTTTTTCTGTTTAATTTGCAACACTAGGCAACTATTTTGTTTGTCTAAACTTAAACTATTTATCTCTGCCTTCACTATTTCTAGAGTAACAATTTGATCTGTTTTACAAACAGATTGTAATCCTAATTAGCCAATCAAAGTAGCTACTTTTCATTTATTTCTTATTGGCATGCAAATAAAGTTGATTTATTTTGGAATGAAAAGGAGTTTGATATTTTTTAATAAAAAAGGCATACATGGTTATGCTGGATAACTAGAGTAAGGTTCTGAACCACCCAGCGATAGGTGATGGTTCTTGTTATTATCCCTACTAGCAGAGATAGAACCAGACCATTATTGGATCATCAGGACAATTAAAGGGACACAGGAATTATAAGGCAGAGCAGCAAAGTTATTGGCTGTAACACTTCTTTAGGCTGATGTGGAATTATTAACCCCTATGATCAGTGTTAACCCATGCCTCAATAATGAGCACACACTTAAATTATGTATGACTACCTGAGCACTGTTTATTAGTCACACATCCAACAATCGTATACACATTGGTCACCCCTGAGTATCAAGCCACACCTATTAGTAACAGTACTCTTAACCAATCCCCAACCCTTCTCCTTCTATCCATGTGACCCACCTATCAATTACTTGATGTCTGCCTTTCTAAACAACCCCCCCCCCCCCCCCAGTGCTGGAGCCTGAATAACTTAATGGGACCTTTTGTACTGGGTAGGGGGAGTCACACTTTAGGATTCCCCTGTCAAGAAGCTAGCTGTCCAGGGGGCCATAAAAGCTGATTATACCTACTACACCTTTCCCGAATTACATTTCCTGGCTCCTTCACTTCTGACTTCTGAAGTCATCCCAAACCCCCTCAGTATGTTACCCAAAATTCTGACGCTAACCCCCGAGGATTCAGGCAAGACCGGTCATTTTGGTGCCAAACATGATATGAGGATGTACATGTATAAATAATCTATGTTATACTTATACCACAGACACACAGGGAAATAACAGTCCAGATACAGACTGTATATTCCAGCAATCCGTGCAATGTTTGCTCCGGAAGGGGCTCTTTAATCCATGCACCACATGCCCTCCCTGGGCACAGGCTGATTGAATCACACCCCAGAGACCCCCGTGACCCTGAGCATGACAGATGGGCATTGATCCAGGGAGTAATACTTTAAAAAAGTATAACTAGTTTTTCATTCTTTTTAAGAATAACTTGATTTTGGGGTCAGATATTTCCTTTAATAGAGCAATTGTAGAATATCCTTAGAGACTGTAACATAACATCCTTCTACAAAAATTCATGTAAACAATTTAAACCATTTGCTATTGGGTACTGAATCTTTAATATATTTTGAGGCAAGAGAGAGGTAAGAGAAGCTGGTTATCTAATTGGGAAATTAGTATTGTACATTTCCTGTTCTATAATTCTACAACAATTCATAAAAAAACAATGTAAACCAGTCCCTATTAAGTGTTCAATATTATATTCTCCTTTCGCTGTCTAGAAGGAATAATAATTTTTATTATGAACCATATTATAAGGGTTTTTTGATTAATAATATTACCTCCATTAATACACTATTGGTAAGAGAAGCTGGGTACCAATTTATTGTACATCATTTATTTAATCTAAGAGAAGGGGAAGTCATTTTACATATATGGATCAATATCTACCCCATGCAACTTCTTTCAATATAACACCTAATTATCTTATTTAGAATTGTATCAAATATACTGATTCTACCACATATTATCGCTATAGGAATTGTATCTCTTCTCTGGTATAATATAGTCAAATAGTAATGTATAGTTATTACAGTTCAATTGAGTGTAAAGGTTAACATACATAAGATCCTAGATAGTTTGCAAAAATCTCTGAATCCACACTAACTGCAATAATTTCTCTTTGACATGGTATAATCTAAAAAGTAGTGTGAGGTGTTTTTAAAGAACCAAAATAAAATATTTATAATCATATGTCCAAAATGATTGACAGTGCGCCGGCATGGTCTTATAAAGGCTGTCCAGAGCTTTACCGGATTCAGAGTGTTTTGTTAAAAAGTTTATCACACTGTCTGTCAGTCAAATGGGACATGTTGCATATGACTTCCACTTCACTATACTTGTGTTAAAATACACTTATGGAAAACTCAAAACAGGATCCACATAAAACAAAGATCGCAATATTGGCACAGAACTTATACAAGCATAGAAAATATAATAATGTAAGCTCAGAAGAAGAATGTATCAGCAAGACTTTATGATTGTAGAAGATCGAGAAGGGAGGCAGGAAATGTCCTCCTCACAGGGCTGCAGGTTGAAATCAAATGCAATATAATTAAATACACAGGGTCCTCATCTTTCCCTAAATAGAACTTGAGAGAAGTGAGAGAAGTCAGAACTTTTTGGTCAGTATAATATATGAAAAAAACAAAAACCCAACAAAGTCAGAGAACGAACTAACCATAATAGGTTAGTTTTGTCGACATAATAACCCACTCTGAGAGTAATTTGCATAAACAAAACAACAACGTCAGAGATGCTCATCAGATAACTAACTAACTGCTGACTCTGTTGTTTTGTTTATGCAAATTACTCATAGGTGGTAAGTCTCCCTAAAGGTGATAGGGAACTCCAGACGTGGACCCCTTGTTCACTGTGCCTTAGGGAGTACAGCTGCACCTCACTAACGAGGTCCATAAAGGGCTGAAATGTGTCTGGGGTTTGCTGTTTCTCCTGTTCAGGGTAGAATTGACTGGTATTTCGGGGCTTGGTCACTCTTTTAAATGAGACCAGACTGATATACTTCAGGATATGTTTCCCTGTGAAGGGCACAAGTGAGCTGAAAGAGGTTGCTCTCAGTGTGGGTTATTATGTCCATAGAACTAACCTATTAAGGTTTATTCTTTCTCTAATGAGCACCTCTGAATCTGTTGTTTTGTTTATGCAAATTACTCTTAGGAGTTAGTCTTCAGAACTGTGATAGGGGACTCCAGACATGGACCCCTTGATCACTGTGCCTTAGGAAGTACAGCTGCACTTCACTGGTGAGGCCCATAGAGGCTGAAACGCATCTGGGGTTTGCAGTTTCTCCTGTTCATTGCCTAGTATGTCAGGGCTGGGTCACTCTAGCTAGCTAGCTAACTAACAGAGGTTGCTCTCAGAGTGGGTTATTATGTCAATAGAACTACCCTGTTAAGGTTAGTTCATTCTCTGATGAGCACCTCTGACTCTGTTGTTCAGCATAATATATGCACATAGCCTTTCACAAATCACACTTGCTTCAGCATGGTGTGTAACAATCCGGCACAACAATGCCTTCATATCTCCTATTGCTAAAGTTTGCCTGCTGTTAAACTGTAAAAGTTAGCAAGCCATTTACTGGCCCCTTTTGAGGGTGGAGGGAGGCTCTGTGCCATATCCCCCCAATATCTCTTATGTATTTCAGTTGGGTGTAACCATTTGGCATTGGCTGTTTTATTAGATGATACATTCCATTATTTTTAGTGGGAGCTTTCCAAATATTTTACTGAAATTCCCAGATATGTTTGTAATTCCTCTTAGAATCTCCCAACCATTCATTTCTTTTATATATGATCAAATTTCCTTGGCTCAAATGAACCATCTCTTGGCCGTGGGTCATATAGAGCCACCTCCTCAGTCCACTCCCCAAGATTATTACAGAAAGGTACAGTGTAACAGTAATCATGGTCTCGAGCAACTATTTTGCCTTGGGATAATTATTTCATTATTTCCCTTTCTTACTGGCCACTAAAGTGGCTGATATGACCTGTTAATAAACATTTCATCTCATCCACACCTCTTTCCCACAGTAGCCCTGATCCTCCTTTTGGGTAACTTTTGTCTCTCCCCATTCTCCTTGGGTTTCAGTTAAATAGACACATCACTTAACATCAAATAGATCCTATTTAAGCTGCTCTCTCTCTCATAGATTCCCCCTACATCCTTCCTTTCAAGGCATTTACATTTCCTTCCTTTGGTGTAGAAGTCATAGTGTTTGGATGCTCTGGCTCTAAACGTGAAAACCCTGCTAGTGCAGCTGCCTCTTCTACTTGCCTCCTTTGATCCTGACCCTCTATCTCTATTACAACACTGCCCCCAATTTTCACCTGCTCCTTTTCAACACTTCTCTTTCTTTCTCCTGGTCACGTCTAATAAGTACTTTATAAGTGATCTCCTCGCTCTCTTAACCTTTTGTTTCCATTTTTTCTTCCTCCATTTATTAACATTTTCATCTGTTCTTTTGCTTCTTTAGGGTAAGTGGGAGGTTCCAAGGAAAAGTTGGGGAAGGAGCACTGGGATCATATGTCAACCCTTGTTCCCTCAATTGTTCATATTCAGATTCCCACTTATCAAAGCAATTTTTCATTACATCATAATCTTTTTTTTTGGATCTTTCCTGTTTTGTCCCTATCAGCAATGGCTTGCAGCAGCCACTACAAGTCAGAACTGTGGCTCGCCAAGATTGTGTTTATTTTTTTTTTTATAAAGGTTAGAGTTTAGGTTTGCAAGCCACTATTTTACTATGTAAAGCTAATCATCTGCCGCTACCCTAGGCCTAAACCCTAAGTCTTGCCCTTACTCTAACAGCAAATGGAACAAAGTTCAAATTAACAATTAATAATAAATAGTGCACATTAAAAAGATCAATAGAGATCGAAAAAGGTTGAACTTGAGGGACTAACTCTTTATTCATCCTCCAATACTATACTATTAATAATTATTTAATCAACAAATTAATTAATAACTAATCTGCATATTGCAGATCAGAGGAGATCTTAACAGGTTGAACTTGATGGACTGAAAGTCTTTTTTCAACCTTAATTACTATGTAACTATGTAACTATGTAATATGTAAAAGTTTTGTTAACTATAGCAACTTCAGTATTATCCAACATCTACAAATTCCATGCAGGGACGCATGTAGAGCACTAATCTGGGTATTGCTGTACAAGGTTATTTGATGAAAACCATTCCAGTGTTGCTGACTAGTGATGTCGCGAACATAAATTTTTTGGTTCGCGTGCCGCGAACGCGAACCATCGCAAATGTTCGCGAACCAGCGAACCCGGCGAACCGCCATAGACTTCAATGGGCAGACGAATTTTAAAACCCACAGGGACTTTTTCTGGCCACAATAATGATGGGAAAGTTGTTTCAACGGGACTAACACCTGGACTGTGGCATGCCGGAGGGGGATCCATGGCAAAACTCCCACGGAAAATTACATAGTTGATTCTAACTAAATTTTTTGGAATAACGTGCTTTAAAACATCAGGTATGATGTTGTATCGATCAGGTAGTGTAAGGGTTAGGCCCGCTTCACAGTGACAGACCAAACTCCCCGTTTAACGCACCGCAAACAACCGCAAAAGTCCATTTGCACAACTGCAAACTCCCCATTTGCACAAGGTTGGATACCAAGCTAGCCATGTCCCGTTCCTTGTCCTCACTGATGTCATTGAAGGTCTCTTCCTCCACCCAGCCACCAAGGGTCCCCGAAAGGTGACAACAAGCCCCCTGGGACGCCTGCTGTGTTTGGTCTTCCACCTCCTCAAAGCCACCTTCCTCCTCTGACTCCTCTTCTTCAGACTCCTCTCACTGCATTGCCTCTCTCTGCATTATTATAAGGTGGGTTAAGTAGTACTACTCTTATCAGTTTAATACCTGTTACAGCACATATCAGGGGGCGTGTATAAGGCCTGGATTTTTAGAACCAGGAGATGGAAAAAGATGCTTTGTTGGTCGTATCACTTCAATTTTCTGGCACGGCACGTGCAATCAAAGGTGCCACCAGATAGGAGTGGCGTGTTTGTAAGTACTACTCTTATCAGTTTAATACTTGTTACGTCACCTATCAGGGGGCGTGTATAAGGCCTGGATTTTTAGAACCAGGAGATGGAAAAAGATGCTTTGTTGGTCGTATCACTTCAATTTTGGGGCACGGCACGTGCAATCAAAGGTGCCACCAGATAGGAGTGGCGTGTTTGTAAGTACTACTCTTATCAGTTTAATACTTGTCACGTCACCTATCAGGGGGCGTGTATAAGGCCTGGGATTTTTAGAACCGGGAGATGGAAAAAGATGCTTTGTTGGTCGTATCACTTCAATTTTGGGGCACGGCACGTGCAATCAAAGGTGCCACCAGATAGGAGTGGCGTGTTTGTAAGTACTACTCTTATCAGTTTAATACTTGTTACATCACCTATCAGGGGGCGTGTATAAGGCCTGGATTTTTAGAACCGGGAGATGGAAAAAGATGCTTTGTTGGTCGCATCACATCAATTTTGGGGCACGGGACGTGCAATCAAAGGTGCAACCGGATAGGAGTGGCGTGTTTGTAAGTACTACTCTTATCAGTTTAATACTTGTTACGTCACCTATCAGGGGGCGTGTATAAAGCCTGGGATTTTTAGAACCGGAGATGGAAAAAGATGCTTTGTTGGTCGTATCACTTCAATTTTGGGGCACGGAACGTGCAATCAAAGGTGCCACCAGATAGGAGTGGCGTGTTTATAAGTACTACTCTTATCAGTTTAATACTTGTTACGTCACCTGTCAGGGGGCGTGTATAAGGCCTGGATTTTTAGAACCAGGAGAAGGAAAAAGATGCTTTGTTGGTCGTATCACTTCAATTTTGGGGCACGGCACGTGCAATCAAAGGTGCCACCAGATAGGAGTGGCGTGTTTGTAAGTACTACTCTTATCAGTTTAATACTTGTTACAGCACCTATCAGGGGGCGTGTATAAGGCCTGGATTTTTAGAACCGGGAGATGGAAAAAGATGCTTTGTTGGTCGTATCATTCAATTTTGGGGCACGGCACATGCAATCAAAGGTGCCACCAGATAGGAGTGGCGTGTTTGTAAGTACTACTCTTATCAGTTTAATACTTGTTACGTCACCTATCAGGGGGCGTGTATAAGGACTGGATTTTTAGAACCGGGAGATGGAAAAAGATGCTTTGTTGGTCGTATAATTCAATTTTGGGGCACGGCACGTGCAATCAAAGGTGCCACCAGATAGGAGTGGCGTGTTTGTAAGTACTACTCTTATCAGTTTAATACCTGTTACAGCACCTATCAGGGGGCGTGTATAAGGCCTGGATTTTTAGAACCAGGAGATGGAAAAAGATGCTTTGTTGGTCGTATCACTTCAATTTTGGGGCACTTTGTGACATTAGCTTCTTACGCTCAAACATGTCCTTTACAGGCACCTGACTATGGGCAGATGAGCAGAAACTGTTCAAGGCGAGAGACGCAGTGGCGGATGGTTGAGAGGGGGCAAGGATGTCGCTGATGATGCTGGACCAGGAGGAGGATGGCGGCTTTGAGTTTGTGTGCTGCTTGTACTCATGTGTTGGTCTGGAGTCACCCAAACATTAGGTCTCAACCTGTAGAGGATAAGGGAACCAGGCTACTCTAGACCTCATTCATCATTACAGGTTTTGACAGATTGGTACTATGCGTGCAAGCTACTGTGACAACAGATATGACTGGCACTGTGCACTTGCAGAAGTTGGCAGAGTAGACGCTGTAGGTCTGACACACACGCTTGCAGACAACTAACTGCTATGCAATCTATTACAGTAGAAAAAAATGTTTTGTTTTGAAAAGTACACTACTGTTACACCAGATATGAGTGGTGTGTTAAGTAGTACTACTCCTATCAGTTTAATCCCTGTTATGTGCCTGTTAATCCCTTTTTTGGGGGTTTGGTTGTTGAAGCCACAGTGCAGCACCAGAGGTCAGAAAAATTAGGCATGTACACATGCCTGAAAAATTAGGTATTGTTGATCTTGCAGCGAGCAGAGAAGAAGATAGGCCTGATTCAACGCCCCAGCCCCGCATACCCACACTCAGAGATTGAGGGGGGGACCTGAGAAGGCCACGGGACGGAGATATAAAAGGGGGCCATCCCAAATAAGCACACAAGCGGGGACAAAGGTAGTGAAGGGGACATAGAGGCCCATGGACTGACGGTCGCCATCTTGGCAGAAAAAGGGCCCAGCAATTATTCCAAACTGACCCAGCACAGGCAGCTACTTGAGTCAAACGATGTACAATTACACCTTAATAAAGCTGAAACATGCAGCAGCAGGGATTCTAAACGGCCACACGGGGACAAGGAGGCTAACAGCCCCCACAGTCTCTGCGCCACTCTTTTTAACAGATAACCCAAGGGGCTTACCAGGGACCTTGCCCACATAAAAAACAGAATTTTATTGGTGGAATTATTAGTGTCTTTACCCCCCAAGAGAGGACATAATATACGGTATCTTTAGACTACTTGATGGCCAAACCTCCTTTAGCCCGAATGCTATCCAAGAAACATTTCAAAACTTCTATCAGACCATATATTCATCCCAATCCCGCTGCAGCGGATCTGACATAGAGTCCTTCCTACTACAGCAAGAAGTCCACAAAATACCTGTACCTCAATTGGACAGCTTGAACCTAGATATATCTCAATAGAAAGTTAAATCTACAATCCAAGATCTTAAATTTGGCAAGTCCCCAGGGCCAGACGGTTTTACTCATCTGTACTATAAGAAATTTGAGCCCTTGCTTACCCCCGCACCTAACATCTTTGTTTAACGCTATACTAAATGGAGAACCTATGCCCCCTTAATTGAATCAGGCCGACCTCATAGTCTTTCCAAAAGAGGGTAGGGACCCTTTAGAGGTTAAAAATTATCGCCCCATACCCCTGATAAATGTGGATGTCAAGATCCTAGCTAAAATTATGGCCAAACGAATATCTAACTTTTTACTGGACTAAATACACACGGACCAAACAGGGTTCATTCCTTTCAGAGAGGCAGGAGATAATGTTAGGAGGGTTCTGAACGCCCAGTTCTTGGCTCAACACTATAACAACCCAGTTTGCCCTCTAGCCCTAGACATAGAGAAGGCTTTTGATACGGTGGAATGGCCATATATGTACAAAATGCTAGATAAGTTTGGATTTGAGGGACGCTTTCTCAACCTGCTCAGTAGGTACTACGACTCACCAGTAGCTAACTTAAAGATACCAGGGGACCATAAGGCCAAAATCCAAGTACAGAGAGGGACCAGGCAGTGATGTCCACTCTCCCCACTGCTCTTTGCTCTTGCCATTGAACCCCTAGAGCAGGCAATCAGAAACAACCATGCCATCCAGGGGGTTCAAGTAGGACACCATCAGTTTAAGTGTTCACTTTTCGCGGACGATATGCTTTGCACCCTGACCAAGCCCCTTCTCTCTATACCAGCACTCATGTCCACTATAAAAGACTTCAGCTAAATCTCGGGCCTCCAATCCTTGCAAAAGGATATTTCTCTTTCAATGGAATCCTGCTTACTGTGGATACACATAAAAAAAACTTATCTCAATCCTAGAACAAGCTATTCCAATTAATGGCTTTAGCATTCAAAATACACATAGCTACCCGGGCCCGATTGGATTTACAAATCTCTATTACCAAACTTTTATAGACTTGTTATTACCCCACTTAGCCACACTTTTCAATCAAATTTTAGAAGGCTCTCCCATGCCACAAGAACTAAACCATGCAAATATGATATGTTTCCTGAAAGAACGACGAGACCCATTAGAACTTAAAAATTACTGCCCCATATCACTCCTAAACGGGGATATAAACATTTTGTCCAAATTAATGGCAAACAGGATTTTGCGATTTCTCCCCTCCATAATCCATAAAGACCAAACAGGGTTTATCCCCCATAGACAAACGGGGGACAATATCAGACGGACACAAAATTTAATCTCATGGTCATCCCTACATCAAATACCCACATGCCTTTTGGCGTTAGATATAGAAAAGGCCTTTGATACGTTGGAATGGCCTTATTTAAATGCAGTATTACAGAAATTTGGGTTTGCAGGCAAATTTATGAACTTGATAGAAACATACTACAAATCCCCATCAGCCAGATTAAAACTCCCGGGAGATCGCTTACAACACAATAAAAATAATATGTATAGACCAAAAGGGAAAGGGGGCCTATCGTGCCCGAATCTCAAACTGTATTAAAAGGCAGCGCAGCTGGCTTTCATTCCTCTGGCGCATTCTCCCACACATCAGCCGCTCTGGGTATTTATGGAAAATGTAAGCATGTCACCTTATACATGGGATACAGTAATATGGATTCCAGGCCTGTATACTTTTTTGAGAAACTTGAAAAACCCATTGAATAAGCACTCAATTAAAAATATGGACGAAGATGAACTGGACACAAAAACTGGACACTCGGGTATCAGATCTTACGCCTATCGTACCCAATCCCCACTTTAAGATACATCTTCCGGAAAGCTCTCTCAGTTGGTGGAAGTCTCAGAACCTACTAAGGGTTGGTCCATGGTGGCATGACGACAAAATAATGACCTTTGAGCGGGTGAGAGATAGATACAATTTATCCAAAACGGAGCAGCTCATGTTTTAGGAACAGTGGTAATGAGGCTACATTTATTCATGTCTGGTGGGAGTGTTCGGCAGTCATAAGACTATGGTAAGAAACATGCTTACTAGCTTCTAAAATGTTTAAGATTCAGATTTCTGCTAATATAGAAAACTGCATGCTGGGTGTTCCCATGTCTGTCTCTTGCCCGCTCAAAATAGGCTATTAAAGTTCATCATGTTGGCCACAAAGAACCATATAGCCAGACAATGGAAATTGGATACCCTACACTTTCAGGTGGTTAAAAATAAATTAATCTTTATCCTTATAAATGAACGCCTTTCCCATTTAGTAGACAACTCCATGGATACATTTTGAGATATATGGTCTCCGTGGCTGCAATTAAGGGATAGCATATCATCTGGAGACAATTAAAGAAATTTAGGTCCGGAATAGGGGCTCCCCTAAATGGGAGAGGATATTCTCAAGAGAACGGGATGGATGGAGGTGTGTGTGGATCCTTAGAGGGGCGGAGGACGGAGATAAGTGCTATATTTTACATCATATTTATGTAAAAAAGGAGGATGTTTGTGGACCTTTCCCTTTCCCAACATGTTAAATGTTAAAACTAGTTATTTTTTTTCCCAATTATAGTCGGATTCAAGACTTAAAGGGAATCAACTTAAAACAAACTGAATTAAAGCTATATTAATAACTGAAAAGTAAAAAAATATATATATTTTTAGGCTACAGGTACAACCAAATCCAGATAACATACTAGCCCTAGATATGGTATAAGCTCCAAGATTATGGAATGGAAAGGGGTAAACTGAGTATTAATAGAGATAAGGTAATGGATTACCATGTATGGATATATATGTAACATGGAAATGGTTGTTTGAATATGATATATTACCTGACCTAATAAAATATTTTTTTAAAGAAAAAATACACATAGCTAGTAGTTGTAAACCCCAAATTAAAACTTTCAGGAATTAATAAAAAAAATCAACTATTTACTGCTCAATGAGAGATTAAACCATGTAGTCTTGGATAGAATCACCCAGTTCCAAACAATTTGGGATCCCTGGATAACATCCCCATTTAGTGTCCCCCTAATATAATAAAACATTTGTTAATGGTTGAAGCGACTCGGGGGGAAGGACCAAAGTGGGGGAGCCCTGGAGGAGACCCTTCAGAAGCAACCGGCGGCAAAATCATCAGAGTAAAGGAGAGGTCGCCTACTGAAGCCTGCCCTAGGGTAACCCAAGGGCGATTGAGCAGGTTAGATATTGTAAATAATAAGCTACTGCTGGAGTAATGATAGATAATAGTACTTTGGTGTTAACTGCTGATATACTCTTTACTATTGTATGTTTTACCATGTCTTAGGTTTCTCTTAAAAATTGCAATCACAGTAAAAAAAAAAAGAACATTTATTAACCAAAAAAGTAAAAATAAGAAGGCCTAGCCAGCTAATTTCAACAAAATGTCTTCATTGTAAATATGTATTTTTGCACAACTGTTGTGTTATGCAAGACTGTTCAATATGCTTTCTTTTTCATTATATGCCGTATGCTTTCTGACATAAAAATTTTAATTAAAAAATTAGGTATTGTTGCCGCCGCTGCTGTTGCAGCGGCCAGAAAAATTTACCTTTGTTCCCCAGGCAGAAAGTACCATAAAACATTGCGTCTTCTTAAACCCTAGTTGGTGGCGGATAAGTCACGCAAGTCATCCGGCATTCACAGATAACATACAGCAGCGTGTGTACCAGTTTTAGCCGAAGGCAGCTCATCTCATCAGGCCTTTTTCAGTCGAATGTATCGCCCAGTGTCAGTCCCTTCGGGATCCATCCCTCATTCATCTTTATAAAGGTGAGGCAATCTAGACTTTTTTGCCCTAGGCGACTTCTCTTCTCGGTGACAAAACCTCCTGCTGCACTGAAGGTCCTTTCTGACAGGACACTTGAAGCGGGGCAGACCAGAAGTTCAATTGCAAATTGGGATAGCTCAGGCCACAGGTCTAGCCTGCATACCCAGTAGTCAAGGGGTTCATCGCTCCTCAGAGTGTCGATATCTGCAGTTAAGGCGAGGTAGTCTGCTACCTATCGGTCAAGTCGTTCTCTGAGGGTGGATCCCAAAGGGCTGTTGCGATGCGTAGGACTGAAAAAGGTCTGCATGTCCTCCATCAACAACACGTCTTTTAAACGTCCTGTCCTTGCCGGCGTGGTCGTGGGAAGAGGATTACTTTCACCTCTTCCCCTGGTATATTGCCCTTATATGCTGTGTAAAGCATACTTGTTAATTTGTTTTGGACCTGCTGCATCCTTTCTGACTTGCGGTAATTTGGTAACAAATCAGGCACTTTCTGCTTATACCGGGGGGTCTAGTAGCGTGCACACCCAGTACAGGTCATTCCCCTTCAGCCTTTTTATACGAGGGTCCTGCGACAGGCACGACAGCATGAAAGACCCCATTTGCACAAGGTTGGATGCCGAGCTACCCATGTCCCGTTCCTCGTCCTTAGTGATCTCGCTGAAGATATGTTCTTCCCCCCAGCCACGTACAACACCACGGGTACCAGATAGGTGACAACAAGCACCCTGGGATGCCTGTTGTGATTGGTCTTCCTCCTCCCCCTCAAAGCCACATTCCTCCTCTGACTCCTCTTCCTCACAATCCTCTTCCAGCGTTGCCGCAGGTCCAGCATTCGATGCTGATAAGGCTGTTTCTGGTGGTGATGGTGACCACAACTCTTCCTCGTCACGCTCATCTACGGCCTGATCCAGCACTCTTCGCAGGTCACGCTCCAGGAAGAAAACAAATGGTATGATGTCGCTGATGGTGCCTTCAGTGAGACTGACAAGGTTTCTCACCTCCTCAAAAGGACGCATGAGCCTACAGGCATTGCGCATGAGCGTCCAGTAACGTGGCAAAAAAATCCCCAGCTCCGCAGAGGCTGTCCTAGCACCCCGGTCATACAAATACTCGTTAATGGCTTTTTCTTGTTGGAGCAGGCGGTCGAACATTAGGAGTGTTGAATTCCAACGTGTGGGGCTGTCACAAATCAAGCGCCTCACTAGCATGTTGTTTCGCCGCTGGATATCTGAAAAGTGTGCCAGGGCCGTGTAGGAATGCCTGAAATGGCCACACACCTTTCTGGCCTGCTTCAGGACGTCCTGTAAGTCTGGATACTTATGGACAAAGCGTTGTATGATCAGATTACACACATGTGCCATGCACGGCACATGCGTCAACTTGCCCAAATTCAATGCCGCCAACAAATTTCTTCCGTTGTCACAAACCACTTTGCCAATCTCCAGTTGGTGCGGAGTCAGCCATTGATCCACCTGTGCGTTCAGGGCGGACAGGAGTGCTGGCCCGGTGTGACTCTTTGCTTTCAGGCAAGTCAACCCCAAGGCGGCATGACAATGCCGTATCCGGGATGTGGAATAGTATCTGGGGAGCTGGGGGGGTGCCGTTGATGTGGAGCAAGACGCAGCAGCAGAAGAGGACTCAGCTGAGGAGGTTATGGAAGAGGATGGAGTAGGAGGAGTAGAGGAGGTGGCAGCAGGCCTGCCTGCAAGTCGTGGCGGTGTCACCAACTCCTCTGCAGAGCCACGCATTCCATGCTTGGCAGGCGTCAGCAGGTTTACCCAATGCGCAGTGTAAGTGATATACCTGCCCTGACCATGCTTTGCAGAGCAGGTATCAGTGGTCAGATGGACCCTTGCCCCAACACTGTGTGCCAGAGATGCCATTACTTCCTTTTGCACAATCGAGTACTGGTTGGGGATTGCCTTTTGGGCAAAGAAATTTGGGACGGGTACCTTCCACTGTGGTATCCCAATGGCTAAAAAATTTTTGAACGCCTCAGACTCCACCAGCTTGTATGGTAAAAGCTGGCGGGCTAAGAGTTCAGACAAGCCAGCTGTCAGACGCCGGGCAAGGGGGTGACTTTGTGGCATTGGCTTCTTACGCTCAAACATGCCCTTGACAGACACCTGACTGTGGGGAGATGAGCAGGAACAGCAAGAGGCGAGAGACGGAGTGGCGGATGGTTGAGAGGGGGCAAGGAGGACAGCAGTGGTTGACGTGGATGAAGATACTGGACCAGGAGGAGGATGGCGGCTTTGAGTTTGTGTGCTGCTTGTACTCATGTGTTGATCCCATTGGCGTTTGTGATGTGACATCATGTGCCTTCGCAAAGCAGTTGTACCTAGGTGGGTGTTGGACTTCCCACGACTCAGTTTCTTTTGGCACAGGTTGCAAATGGCATCGCTGTTGTCAGAGGCAGACACACACAAAAAATGCCACACTGCTGAGCTTTGCGGTGACGGCATTCTGGTGGTGGCAACAGCATGCGTTGATTGGCGTGCTGTCTGGCTGACCCCAGGTGTTGATGCATGCTGTTTGACTGTGCCACTAGCTCATTGCGATGACCTCCCTCTGCTTCCAACTTGTCTCCTCCTCCTCTCTGTCTCCCCATCTGAACTTTCCCCCTGTTCTTCTTCTCTTCTAGCGGGCACCCACGTGACATCCACGGACGCATCGTCATTTTCATCACCCGCCTCACTTGTATCTGACAACTGAACAAAGGAAGCAGCAGCGGGTACATCATCATCATCACCACATCGTACGTACATGTGTGTACTGCTGCCTGACTGAGACATATCCCTGTTTTCTACATCCTCTGGCAATAATGGTTGCGCATCACTCATTTCTTCAAACTGATGTGTAAATAACTCTTCTGACTGATCAATTGAATCGGCTGTGGTACTAGTGTTGGTGGTGGCGGCAGGCGGGCGAGTGGTAACTTGAGAGGTGCCCGAAGCTTAGCTGGAGGAGGATGGTGCGTCAATGTTCCAAGCGGAAGATGTAGAAGATTGGGTGTCCTGTGTTAGCCAGTAAACTACGTCCTCTGAACTTTTCAAGTTCAGGGTAACTTGCCTCTGAACACTGGGCATTATTGTAGGGCCAAAGAGAATCACAGCACCACGACCACGACGGCCCCTGCAGGGTGTCCTTCCTCTGCCTGTCATTTTTTTTCAGATTAGTGGTACTATGCGTGCAAGCTACTGTGATTGGATTGGTTGAACTTGGCACAATACTTGTAAGCCTGACACACACACTGGCTAGCGGTCAGGCAAATGAACTTAGATTTAAGAAAATAAAATTATTGTTTTTTTTAAATGTAGACTGCTGGTACCCCAACTAGATTGGATTGGTTGAACTTGGCACAATACTTGTAAGCCTGACACACACACTTGCTAGCGGTCAGGCAAATGAACTTAGATTGGCGGTCAGGCAAATGAACTTAGATTTAAGAAAATAAAGTTATTGTTTTTTTACATGTAAACTGCTGGTACCCCAACTAGATTGGATTGGTTGAACTTGGTACAATACTTGTAAGCCCGACACACACACTGGCTAGCGGTCAGGCAAATGAACTTAGATTGGCGGTCAGGCAAATGAACTAAGATTTAACAAAATAAATGTTTTTTTTTTTTTAAAGTAGACAACTAGTAAACAAGATTGTATTGGTTGCACTGTGCACACACAGTATAAGCTGTGAGCCTGTCACACACACTTGCTAGCAGGGGCTAGCAGGGAGACAGGCAAATGAAGTTAGATTAGACAGAAAAAAACAACCAAAAAAATAATAATGTTATAGCCCTAAAAAGGGCTTTTTGGGGTGCTGTGTTTACAGCAGACATCTGATGAGTCCTTCAGCACTGCACTGGACACTGAATAAACTTACCTAGCTATTGATTTCCCTATTCAATCAGCAGCACCTACACTCAGCCTCCTCTCAGGAAGACTGCAAGTTAGTTATGATTCCAAAATGGCTGCTGTCCATGAGGTAGAAGGCTCTGGAAGGGAGTGTATGCTGCTGATTGGCTGGAATGTGTCTGCTGACTGTGAGTTGCAGGGTCAAAGTTTGCTCAATGATAAAGTATAGGGGGCGGGTCGAATATCGCATATGTTCGCCGCGAACGCGAACATGCTATGTTCGCCGGGAACAGTCCGCCGGCGAACTATTTGCGACATCTATATTGCTGACCATCTTTAAGCTTAGGGCAGTGGGAAACAAAAAAAAAAAAACATTTTAAGATCCTCCTGACCTCTACCTCATGAGCACCTTTTAGAAGAGAGAAATAACTCTCATAGTTTCCTAACACTAAAGTTTAATTTTTTTTTATTTTTTTTTTGCGTTGTTCCGTTGTTCCTGACTCTCCGCGACCTTATGGACCTTAACACACCAGATCATCCTTATGTCCATGGTCATGCTGATCCACTTGGTATTCATGGCAGAGATCCTGGAGTGGGTTGCCAGTTCCTTCTTCAGTAGGCCACAGCATACAGACAGCTCCTGGTCCCAGTTCTGACCAGGCCCAATCTTGCTCGGCTTCAGGGTAGTTTAACCTTTTGATTCCTTGACTTGGAATCGAACCCAGGTTGACAGTGGTGGAAGAACTGAATCCTAACCACTGGACCACCAGGGAACCCAAAAGTTTATGTAGTTTTATTCAAATAGTTAATTCCAATCTGTTACTAAATTAACAAGAAATAGTATATTTGTGTGTATGTTTGCATGCCTAAAATAAGTTAATAATCTTATTTCCTGCTCAGAATGTCAAGGAATACCGGGATTGCAATGCAGCTTTTATATCCAATTTTGTAGCCCTATTAAATTCCCTCAACGTGAAAACCCGTAGCCCTTAACAGAGCCGACTAGACTTACGGCTATTAAATTGGCCTCGTACAGCTACCCGCAAACAATCTGGGGGTTACATACAGAAAAACCCTACAGGCTGTCGAAATCAGAACTCCGTTGCCAAGAAGCCTTTGATTTGTCAAGCCCGTAAATGTTACGTTCGCAAATCGCTATTAAATTGCTACGAATCCACAGGCATACAAACCTGTAACCCGCAAATGGAACCAAAAAGCCTATGGGTATTGTAGAGGACCAGCTATGGGGTTAAAGTCCTTGCTGTAGCTCTGTAAATGCAATCATCAACAAACTACTGTACTTAATATTAAAGGTAAAGTCATGTTAGGTAATAAAATGAATAGCACAACATTCTCAAGCTCGCAAATCTGCGATATAAAATACTTTTTTTTATGTTTCATTTCCGTGTTAAATCGATCCCGGCAATCAATGTATTAATACATATAATGGAACTCGCATGAACTAGAATATCATATTTACTGATTTATTAATATTGCATCATTTCTGGAATGGGGTCCGATCGTAACTCGTAATTCAAACCCATAAGGGTTTGGAATCTAACTTCCATTTTTCAGTGACGTAATGATGACAATCTCTTTTACTATTGGCTCTGTCTAAACCCTTAACTACTAATTGATCATGTTCACAGCGGCACATGCAAAGTGAGCAAGAATGGTTTACAGGTTTGGATATCGGCCACGTCTGTTGCGGGCTTGACTAATTTAATAGCTCTGTAACGCTGCCAAATGTTAAGCCTGCAGGCTTTGCGGGGGTGTACCGGTGCCACTACGGGCTTACAAGTTAATATGGCCCTTGGTTTCTGATATGTCAGTAATTTCGTGACAAACAAATTCTAAATAATAGAATGATATTTATGAGTTCAGTATGAATTTATAGACAAATATACACTTTTGCAAAATAACATTTATTTATAGTAACAAGGCAAAAACAACAATCTATCTATCTATCAGAACTAGCAAAATAATTCGCATACATAGATAATAAACCATGTAAAATCAATAGCAACACATACAATGTTTATATAGGTCAGATCACAATAGTATTTTTACCACAAAGGAATGCATGATATGAAACCTCAATAATATATCATGTTTATGACTGCATAATCAATGTACAATGTATGTAATAAAATGTATCTACAGGTAAACATTATTATGGTAAAGAATTTGGTAATATAAATGATTAAAATGTAATAAACAAAATCAATTCATCTGTTTTTGGACAAATTGAACACAAGTAAATGGATTGTTAATCATATCTTGATTTATAATTGACAATACCCTTTTAATGTTGGTATGCATTTGATAAAATATAAACTGGAAAATTGTATGTAATATGAATTTAAGTTATCTTACAAAATATAATAAAATATATCTATACTTTACCAATATACAGGTATAAAGCCGACTTCTGTTTCCTGGATTTTTTCATCTTTGATGTGGGTCTGCCTCATATTTGTAGATTTTTCACAGCATTCTAGACCACAACTCTCTCTAGCCATGTGCTGTTTCCAAGATGTCTGATTGTAGGCCCAAGATCCCCCCACCTTTTGTTTCAGTCCCTAGATATATCCAAACCTCCACCCAGTATCTACATTCCAATGGCAGTCACTTTATTAACCAATTAGATAGTGGTCATATGCAATGCATTCTGGGATATATATAACCAGTAAGCAGTGTAATTAAACATGTGACCACTAGAGTGTACCCTAATTCAATAAAACCTTAGACCAAATATTTCTGGAATAGCCTATTCATCTACATAATACATAAAAATACTATCTGAGCAGTTTAATTCTTCCAGTTGTAATTTTTTGTACATAAACCCCACACACACTTATGTCAGTGAAAACTCCTATATCTGTTTTGTCAATGGGAATTCATGTAGTATAAAGATAAGTTGTAAAAATAGTTTCCTGGAAAAACAAAGATAAAAATCTTGATGTACTGTGTTTTTTGTACAATTTAATAGTTTGGGAAATAAGTACAGAGTGCAAATTAGTGGTGACAACGGTGTCATTCACGACCGTTTTTAAATCTTTGAATTCTATTTTTGTTGCTCCAACTCTCTTTGTACCACTTTTAGGGAAGCACAAAGTTCCTTGAATTCCCTGTTTGAAGTTTCAGTTGATACAGAGTTGGCTACTAACATAGAGGACGTCAATTATTTAAATTACATGATTCAGGACTGAGAGTTTTTCTTAACTGTTCCAACATTTCCTTAAAATTTCTTTCACATTTCTATATCTATAAATACTCTTCAAAAATATTATGGGCAAATTCTGAATCAGCAATGATCACACATTCATTGATATTACATTATTTTGTGCTTTGAACAGCATGGTATATAGCTAGCAATTCTGATATTTGACAATCCTTGGACCCTATTTTATAACCTTTGAATGGAATTGAGATACCATCTTTTCATACGTTTCCAATTCCTGAAACCAATTTATCATCTGCTCTGTCCTTAACATGATAGGCTCATCCATACACATAAACTGTGGGTAATTGCTTACAAATTATCACCTTATAAACCTTGTGGAGTAATGATTTGTATTCCTCCATAAGGTCTGCCTCTAAATAATTTTCTCTGAGAAGATCCGGGGCAGTGCAATCCTTTGACAATTGGATTATCTTTTGGATATCTAATCTCCAAAGGCCATCCTTGTAAAGATAAAGTAGTTATATGGCTATTTGAAAAATTACCAGCCCTTATCTCATCACTCTGTGTGTATTGAAAGGGTTGATGTGCTGTTTCTACTATCATTTTCTCACCATGGATGACATTTCAAAAATTCTGAAGTGCCCATAATGTAGCAAATAAAGCTTTCTCACAATGATTACATTTTATAAAAATTTTCTTTTATATATAATATTTTTTTTTAATAAATGCATACAGTACATACATAAAACATATTAGTAATACAATAAGACATTACATAACGCAGATGTTTTCAGTTTTCACTACATTTTACACTAGAAATATAGGGCCCTATTAAATTCCAGCCTCGTAAATAAGAGGCTTCTACTTAAGCCCTACGTACTGCAAAGTTTCTCTAAGTTCCAATGCTATTAAATTAGCCCTGCTGCGAGCAACGTATGAGCTACGCAGCAGGGCCGTACGTATCTACACTGCGTAAATGTACAAGAGGAGTGACAGCCTGCGAGATGATATCGCAGGCTCCCACTCCTCATCAATTGCTGCGGGGGTCCTAAAAGGGACCTCCGCGGCAGTCCCCACATAAGCCCTGCCGTGGGGGTACTCCGAATACCCCCCCCGGCACCTAAAATTAACCCACCCCTCAATGCGGGGGTCCCCGTCGGGACCCCCGAAGTGTCCTCACATGAACACCATGCTGCAGGGGTCCATAGGAACCTCCGCAGCCCCCACACATTAACCCCTTGCAGCGGGGGTCCTCGATCGGCACCGATCAGGCCCCCCGCTGCATTTAAAACTTTTAAATTCCCCGCCGCGGCTCCTTAAAGGGGCCGCGGCACACTATTACCCAATCCCGGCCGCGGCACTTAAAATTAACCCCCCTCTATGCTGGGGGTCCCCATCGGGACCCCCGAAGTGTCCCCACATAAACCCCCTGCAGCGGGGGGCCCCGATCGGCACCGATCGTGACCCTGCTGCAATACATTTTTAAATTTCCCGCCGCGCGGGTCCTCAAAGGACCGTAAAGGTCCTGAAAGGACTCGCACTAAAAATATTAACCCCAGGCAACTATAATTACCCCATTCACTCATGATGGTCAATACAGACCACCATAAGGCCTAAATTAACCCATTAACTCATGATGGTCAACACAGACCACCATAAGGCCTAATTTAACCCATTAACTCATGGTGGTCAATACAGACCACCATAAGGCCTAAATTAACCCATTAACTCATGGTGGTCAATACAGACCACCATAAGGCCTAAATTAACCCATTAACTCATGGTGGTCAATACAGACCACCATAAGGCCTAAATTAACCCATTAACTCATGGTGGTCAATACAGACCACCATAAGGCCTAAATTAACCCATTAACTCATGGTGGTCAATACAGACCACCATAAGGCCTAAATTAACCCATTAACTCATGGTGGTCAATACAGACCACCATAAGGCCTAAATTAACCCATTAACTCATGATGGTCAATACAGACCACCATAAGGCTCTATTTAACCCCATCAGTCCAATAAGGGTATATTATTACCATTATGGGCCTGTTACAACCCAACATTAACCACATAAGTGCCATGATGGTCCTCAAGGACCATCATGACACTAACTACAAACACTACACTATAACCCCCAATAAACCATTTAATTTAAACTAACCCCCCTCTACACTAATCTATTAACACTTACACTACCTACCTACACTACCTACCCCCTAATAAACCTCCCCAACACTATAATTACAAAAAACAAAAAACCTACAGTACAGAAAACAAAAAACCTACAGTACAAAAAACAATAAAACCTACAGTACAGAAAAAAATAAACAAATTACAACCCCACCCCCCACTACAGAAAACAAAAAAATACATTACAACCCCACCCCCCACTACAGAAAATAAAAAAATTACACACCTGAAAAGGAAAGACAGATAAACACAATACAATACATACATATAATACATTACATACATTACATACAATACATGACATTACATATAATATATTACATATAATATATTACATATAATATATTAAATATAATATATTACATATAATATATTAAATATAATATATTACATATAATATATTACATATAATATATTACATATAATATATTACATACATTACATACAATACATGACATTACATACATTACATATAATATATTACATATCATATATTAAATATAATATATTAAATATAATACATTACATATAATATATTACATATAATATATTACATATAGTCCAAATCAAATACCCCCTATCTATCTAACATACAATCTATTTAATTTAAAATAAATCCTAACTATATCAAATACATCCCCCTATCTAATATACAAAAAATCCTAACTACATACACAGACCCTAATTCTAAAATAAAATAAAATAATTACAGTCCTAACTACATACACAGACCCTTATTCTAAAATAAAATAAAATAATTACAGTCCTAACTACATACACAGACCCTTATTCTAAAATAAAATAAAATAATTACAGTCCTAACTACACAGACCCTAATTCTAAGCTAAAATCAATAAATTAAGACCACTTACCTTTAAGATGTTGCTTCAGATCACTAACCTATGGGTCAAACAAAAACAAAAATTAGTACAAAACATTAACATCCAATAAATAAACATTCTATACATTCTAAATATTCAACTCACCTTTACAGCATGTCCCGTCACTGTTTAGCTCTTCCGGCGCGGCCCTGTTAAAAAAAAAACACAATACATGAATACATTAATACAATATATAAACAATAAATAAAATACACAAATAAACATCTAAATATACATTTAACTTACCTCCCCGTGATTTATTTTATTTTAGAATAAGGGTCTGTGTATGTAGTTAGGACTGTAATTATTTTATTTTATTTTAGAATTAGGGTCTGTGTATGTAGTTAGGATTTTTTGTATATTAGATAGATAGGGGGATGTATTTGATATAGTTAGGATTTATTTTAAATTAAATAGATTGTATGTTAGATAGATAGGGGGTATTTGATTTGGACTATATATATGATACGTAATATATTATATGTAATGTATGTAATGTCATGTATTGTATGTAATGTATGTAATGTATTATATGTAATATATTATATGTAATATATTATATGTAATATATTATATGTAATATATTATATTTAATATATTATATGTAATATATTATATTTAATATATTATATTTAATATATTATATGTAATATATTATATGTAATATATTATATGTAATGTCATGTATTGTATGTAATGTATGTAATGTATTATATGTATGTATTGTATTGTGCTTATCTGTCTTTCCTTTTCAGGTGTGTAATTTTTTTATTTTCTGTAGTGGGGGGTGGGGTTGTAATGTATTTTTTTGTTTTCTGTAGTGGGGGGTGGGGTTGTAATTTGTTTTTTTTTTCTGTACTGTAGGTTTTATTGTTTTTTGTACTGTAGGTTTTTTGTTTTCTGTACTGTAGGTTTTTTGTTTTTTGTAATTAGAGTGTTGGGGAGGTTTATTAGAGGGTAGGTAGTGTAGGTAGGTAGTGTAAGTGTTAATAGATTAGTGTAGAGGGGGGTTAGTTTAGATTAAATGGTTTATTGGGGGTTATAGTGTAGTGTTTGTAGTTAGTGTCATGATGGTCCTTGAGGACCATCATGGCACTTATGTGGTTAATGTTGGGTTGTAACAGGCCCATAATGGTAATAATATACCCTTATGGGACTGATGGGGTTAAATAGAGCCTTATGGTGGTCTGTATTGACCATCATGAGTTAATGGGTTAATTTAGGCCTTATGGTGGTCTGTATTGACCACCATGAGTTAATGGGTTAATTTAGGCCTTATGGTGGTCTGTATTGACCATCATGAGTTAATGGGTTAATTTAGGCCTTATGGTGGTCTGTATTGACCACCATGAGTTAATGGGTTAATTTAGGCCTTATGGTGGTCTGTATTGACCATCATGAGTTAATGGGTTAATTTAGGCCTTATGGTGGTCTGTATTGACCATCATGAGTTAATGGGTTAATTTAGGCCTTATGGTGGTCTGTATTGACCATCATGAGTTAATGGGTTAATTTAGGCCTTATGGTGGTCTGTATTGACCATCATGAGTTAATGGGTTAACTTAGGCCTTATGGTGGTCTGTATTGACCACCATGAGTTAATGGGTTAAATTAGGCCTTATGGTGGTCTGTATTGACCACCATGAGTTAATGGGTTAATTTAGGCCTTATGGTGGTCTGTATTGACCACCATGAGTTAATGGGTTAATTTAGGCCTTATGGTGGTCTGTATTGACCATCATGAGTTAATGGGTTAATTTAGGCCTTATGGTGGTCTGTATTGACCATCATGAGTTAATGGGTTAACTTAGGCCTTATGGTGGTCTGTATTGACCACCATGAGTTAATGGGTTAATTTAGGCCTTATGGTGGTCTGTATTGACCACCATGAGTTAATGGGTTAATTTAGGCCTTATGGTGGTCTGTATTGACCATCATGAGTTAATGGGTTAATTTAGGCCTTATGGTGGTCTGTATTGACCATCATGAGTTAATGGGTTAATTTAGGCCTTATGGTGGTCTGTATTGACCATCATGAGTTAATGGGTTAATTTAGGCCTTATGGTGGTCTGTATTGACCATCATGAGTTAATGGGGTAATTATAGTTGCCTGGGGTTAATATTTTTAGTGCGAGTCCTTTCAGGACCTTTACGGTCCTTTGAGGACCCGCGAGGCGGGAAATTTAAAATTGAATTGCAGCAGGGTCACGATCGGTGCCGATCGGGGCCCCCCGCTGCAGGGGGTTTATGTGGGGACACTTCGGGGGTCCCGATGGGGACCCCCAGCATAGAGGGGGGTTAATTTTAAGTGCCGCGGCCGGGATTGGGTAATAGTGTGCCGCGGCCCCTTTAAGGAGCCGTGGCGGGGAATTTAAAAGTTTTAAATGCAGCGGGGGGCCTGATCTATGCAGATCGGGGCCCCCCTGCAATGGGTTTATGTGGGGACACTTCGGGGGTCCCGATGGGGACCCCCAGCATAGAGGGGGGTTAATTTTAAGTGCCGCGGCCGCGATTGGGTAATAGTGTGCCGCGGCCCCTTTAAGGAGCCGCGGCGGGGAATTTAAAAGTTTTAAATGCAGCGGGGGGCCTGATCTATGCAGATCGGGGACCCCCGCTGCAAGGGGTTAATGTGGGGGTGCTGCAGGGGTCCTGATAGAGACCCCTGCAGCATGGGGATGTGTATAGGGTGCAGGGGGGAGCCTCACACTGCTGTCTCGGGCTGTTCCGAGGCAGCACGTAGAGGCTTTCAGATCCCTTGCGTGGACTTTTTGTCCACGTAGGGATTCTTACGATATGCGAGACTCGTGCATAGATTTAAGGCTACGTAGCTCTCTCGGAGCCTATTCTCGGCCATTTTCTCGCAGTCATATCGCAAAGCAGGCTGCGAGAGATTCGGTTCTCGCAAACAGCAGGAAAACTGCCTTTTGCGAGCACCGAGAGAACTACGAGGGAGAATTTAATAGGGCCCATAGTTTTTAGTTGTTAAATTTTTGATGTCTGTGTATACATAAAATACAAAAAAAAAAGCGGAAAAGTAAAAGATGTTTCTTCCTGGGGGCGAGATGGTTGAGGAGTGAGAGGGGCACTATTTAAATTAAGTTATACAAGTCTTAAACAGCAGCAACTAAAGAAGGAGGTGAGACATATTTAACCTATATCGTCCACTTGTATGGGGGGGGGGGGGGATTTAAGAACACCCTTCTGAATGAAATCCTGTTCTAAAAGTCTAGTTTTGCTTAAGGCGATTTTGATTTCAGACCACGATGGCAACTCACTTCTTTTCCATTATACTACTATCAGCCATTTGGCTGCTATCAAGACCTGTACCAGAAAAGCTTTAATGTCCAAGGGCATTGTAGAAGGAATGATGTAAAATAAGATCACTTCAGGTGAAGGCTGAATTACTGAAGCAATTATTGCAGTCCCGCATATGCCATAGAAGTCCACCTGAATGCACTTTAAAGCAATCTAACATACTTGTAAAACATACTGCAGTCCCGCATATGCCATAGAAGTCCACCTAAATGCATTTTAAAGCAATCTAAGATACTTTTAAAACATACTGCAGTCCCGCATATGCCATAGAAATGCTCTGTGTTCACGGATCCATTTTACTGTCCCAATATCTCCACCCACTCAAATATCTCCTTGTTTTGTCTTATAGATACTTTTAAAACATACTGCAGTCCCGCATATGCCATAGAAGTCCACCTGAATGCAGTTTAAAGCAATCTAAGATAATTTCAGAAGAACAGCTTCTCACCAGACCCATATCGACCTTTCCAACGGACTATTTAATATTATTATCTGCGTTATGATAATTGCTGAGATATACTTTTTAATGTTAGATTGCTCTGCTATTGTCATGATATACTGTTGCTTATTTGTAAACCCAAAATGCTCTGTGTTCACCGATTCATTTTACTGCCCCAATATCTCCACCCACTCAATTATCTCCTTGTTTTGTCTTATAGATACTTTTAAAACATACTGCAGTCCCGCATATGCCATAGAAGTCCACCTGAATGCAGTTTAAAGCAATCTAAGATAATTTCAGAAGAACAGCTTCTCACCAGACCCATATCGACCTTTCCAACGGACTATTTAATATTATTATCTGTGTTATGATAATTGCTGAGATAGACTTTTTACTGTTAGATTGTTCTGCTATTGTCATGATATACTGTTGCTTATTTGTAAACCAGAAATGCTCTGTGTTCACCGATTCATTTTACTGCCCCAATATCTCCACCCACTCAAATATCTCCTTGTTTTGTCTTATAGATACTTTTAAAACATACTGCAGTCCCGCATATGCCATAGAAGTCCACCTGAATGCAGTTTAAAGCAATCTAAGATAATTTCAGAAGAACAGCTTCTCACCAGACCCATATCGACCTTTCCAACGGACTATTTAATATTATTAACTGTGTTATGATAATTGCTGAGATAGACTTTTTACTGTTAGATTATTCTGCTATTGTCATGATATACTGTTGCTTATTTGTAAACCAGAAATGCTCTGTGTTCACCGATTCATTTTACTGCCCCAATATCTCCACCCACTCAAATATCTCCATGTTTTGTCTTATAGATACTTTTAAAACATACTGCAGTCCCACATATGCCATAGAAGTCCACCTGAATGCAGTTTAAAGCAATCTAAGATAATTTCAGAAGAACAGCTTCTCACCAGACCCATATCGACCTTTCCAACGGACTATTTAATATTAATAATATCTGTGTTATGATAATTGCTGAGATATACTTTTTACTGTTAGATTGTTCTGCTATTGTCATGATATACTGTTGCTTATTTGTAAACCAGAAATGCTCTGTGTTCACTGATCCATTGTACTGCCCCAATATCTCCACCCACTCAAATATCTCCTTGTTTTGTCTCATAGATACTTTTAAAACATACTGCAGTCCCGCATATGCCATAGAAGTCCACCTGAATGCAGTTTAAAGCAATCTAAGATAATTTCAGAAGAACAGCTTCTCACCAGACCCATATCGACCTTTCCAACGGACTATTTAATATTATTAATATCTGTGTTATGATAATTGCTGAGATATACTTTTTAATGTTAGATTGCTCTGCTATTGTCATGATATACTGTTGCTTATTTGTAAACCCAAAATGCTCTGTGTTCACCGATTCATTTTACTGCCCCAATATCTCCACCCACTCAATTATCTCCTTGTTTTGTCTTATAGATACTTTTAAAACATACTGCAGTCCCGCATATGCCATAGAAGTCCACCTGAATGCAGTTTAAAGCAATCTAAGATAATTTCAGAAGAACAGCTTCTCACCAGACCCATATCGACCTTTCCAACGGACTATTTAATATTATTATCTGTGTTATGATAATTGCTGAGATAGACTTTTTACTGTTAGATTGTTCTGCTATTGTCATGATATACTGTTGCTTATTTGTAAACCAGAAATGCTCTGTGTTCACCGATTCATTTTACTGCCCCAATATCTCCACCCACTCAAATATCTCCTTGTTTTGTCTTATAGATACTTTTAAAACATACTGCAGTCCCGCATATGCCATAGAAGTCCACCTGAATGCAGTTTAAAGCAATCTAAGATAATTTCAGAAGAACAGCTTCTCACCAGACCCATATCGACCTTTCCAACGGACTATTTAATATTATTAACTGTGTTATGATAATTGCTGAGATAGACTTTTTACTGTTAGATTATTCTGCTATTGTCATGATATACTGTTGCTTATTTGTAAACCAGAAATGCTCTGTGTTCACCGATTCATTTTACTGCCCCAATATCTCCACCCACTCAAATATCTCCATGTTTTGTCTTATAGATACTTTTAAAACATACTGCAGTCCCACATATGCCATAGAAGTCCACCTGAATGCAGTTTAAAGCAATCTAAGATAATTTCAGAAGAACAGCTTCTCACCAGACCCATATCGACCTTTCCAACGGACTATTTAATATTAATAATATCTGTGTTATGATAATTGCTGAGATATACTTTTTACTGTTAGATTGTTCTGCTATTGTCATGATATACTGTTGCTTATTTGTAAACCAGAAATGCTCTGTGTTCACTGATCCATTGTACTGCCCCAATATCTCCACCCACTCAAATATCTCCTTGTTTTGTCTCATAGATACTTTTAAAACATACTGCAGTCCCGCATATGCCATAGAAGTCCACCTGAATGCAGTTTAAAGCAATCTAAGATAATTTCAGAAGAACAGCTTCTCACCAGACCCATATCGACCTTTCCAACGGACTATTTAATATTATTAATATCTGTGTTATGATAATTGCTGAGATATACTTTTTACTGTTAGATTGTTCTGCTATTGTCATGATATACTGTTGCTTATTTGTAAACCAGAAATGCTCTGTGTTCACTTATCCATTTTACTGCCCCAATATCTCCACCCACTCAAATATCTCCTTGTTTTGTCTTATAGATACTTTTAAAACATACTGCAGTCCCGCATATGCCATAGAAGTCCACCTGAATGCAGTTTAAAGCAATCTAAGATAATTTCAGAAGAACAGCTTCTCACCAGACCCATATCGACCTTTCCAACGGACTATTTAATATTATTAATATCTGTGTTATGATAATTGCTGAGATATACTTTTTACTGTTAGATTGTTCTGCTATTGTCATGATATACTGTTGCTTATTTGTAAACCAGAAATGCTCTGTGTTCACTTATCCATTTTACTGCCCCAATATCTCCACCCACTCAAATATCTCCTTGTTTTGTCTTATAGATACTTTTAAAACATACTGCAGTCCCGCATATGCCATAGAAGTCCACCTGAATGCAGTTTAAAGCAATCTAAGATAATTTCAGAAGAACAGCTTCTCACCAGACCCATATCCACCTTTCCAACGGACTATTTAATATTATTAATATCTGTGTTATGATAATTGCTGAGATATACTTTTTACTGTTAGATTGTTCTGCTATTGTCATGATATACTGTTGCTTATTTGTAAACCAGAAATGCTCTGTGTTCACCGATTCATTTTACTGCCCCAATATCTCCACCCACTCAAATATCTCCTTGTTTTGTCTTATAGATATTTTTAAAACATACTGCAGTCCCGCATATGCCATAGAAGTCCACCTGAATGCAGTTTAAAGCAATCTAAGATAATTTCAGAAGAACAGCTTCTCACCAGACCCATATCGACCTTTCCAACAGACTATTTAATATTATTAATATCTGTGTTATGATAATTGCTGAGATATACTTTTTACTGTTAGATTGTTCTGCTATTGTCATGATATACTGTTGCTTATTTGTAAACCTGAAATGCTCTGTGTTCACCGATTCATTTTACTGCCCCAATATCTCCACCCACTCAAATATCTCCTTGTTTTGTATTATAGATACTTTTAAAACATACTGCAGTCCTGCATATGCCATAGAAGTCCACCTGAATGCAGTTTAAAGCAATCTAAGATAATTTCAGAAGAACAGCTTCTCACCAGACCCATATCGACCTTTCCAACGGACTATTTAATATTAATAATATCTGTGTTATGATAATTGCTGAGATATACTTTTTACTGTTAGATTGTTCTGCTATTGTCATGATATAATGTTGCTTATTTGTAAACCAGAAATGCTCTGTGTTCACTGATCCATTTTACTGCCCCAATATCTCCACCCACTCAAATATCTCCTTGTTTTGTCTTATAGATACTTTTAAAACATACTGCAGTCCCGCATATGCCATAGAAGTCAACCTGAATGCAGTTTAAAGCAATCTAAGATAATTTCAGAAGAACAGCTTCTCACCAGACCCATATCGACCCTTCCAACGGACTATTTAATATTATTAATATCTGTGTTATGATAATTGCTGAGATACTTTTTACTGTTAGATTGTTTTGCTATTGTCATGATATACTGTTGCTTATTTGTAAACCAGAAATGCTCTTTGTTCACTGATCCATTTTACTGCCCCAATATCTCCACCCACTCAAATATCTTCTTGTTTTGTCTTATAGATACTTTTAAAACATACTGCAGTCCCACATATGCCATAGAAGTCCACCTGAATGCAGTTTAAAGCAATCTAAGGTAATTTCAGAAGAACAGCTTCTCACAGACCCATATCGACCTTTACAACGGACTATTTAATATTATTAATATCTGTGTTATGATAATTGCTGAGATACTTTTTACTGTTAGATTGTTTTGCTATTGTCATGATATACTGTTGCTTATTTGTAAACCAGAAATGCTCTTTGTTCACTGATCCATTTTACTGCCCCAATATCTCCACCCACTCAAATATCTCCTTGTTTTGTCTTATAGATACTTTTAAAACATACTGCAGTCCCGCATATGCCATAGAAGTCCACCTGAATGCAGTTTAAAGCAATCTAAGATAATTTCAGAAGAACAGCTTCTCACCAGACCCATATCGACCTTTCCAACGGACTATTTAATATTATTAATATCTGTGTTATGATAATTGCTGAGATATACTTTTTACTGTTAGATTGTTCTGCTATTGTCATGATATACTGTTGCTTATTTGTAAACCAGAAATGCTCTGTGTTCACTGATCCATTTTACTGCCCCAATATCTCCACCCACTCAAATATCTCCTTGTTTTGTCTTATAGATACTTTTAAAAAATACTGCAGTCCCGCATATGCCATAGAAGTCCACCTGAATGCAGTTTAAAGCAATCTAAGATAATTTCAGAAGAACAGCTTCTCACCAGACCCATATCCACCTTTCCAACGGACTATTTAATATTATTAATATCTGTGTTATGATAATTGCTGAGATATACTTTTTACTGTTAGATTGTTCTGCTATTGTCATGATATACTGTTGCTTATTTGTAAACCAGAAATGCTCTGTGTTCACCGATTCATTTTACTGCCCCAATATCTCCACCCACTCAAATATCTCCTTGTTTTGTCTTATAGATACTTTTAAAACATACTGCAGTCCCGCATATGCCATAGAAGTCCACCTGAATGCAGTTTAAAGCAATCTAAGATAATTTCAGAAGAACAGCTTCTCACCAGACCCATATCGACCTTTCCAACAGACTATTTAATATTATTAATATCTGTTTTATGATAATTGCTGAGATATACTTTTTACTGTTAGATTGTTCTGCTATTGTCATGATATACTGTTGCTTATTTGTAAACCAGAAATGCTCTGTGTTCACTGATTCATTTTACTGCCCCAATATCTCCACCCACTCAAATATCTCCTTGTTTTGTCTTATAGATACTTTTAAAACATACTGCAGTCCCGCATATGCCATAGAAGTCCACCTGAATGCAGTTTAAAGCAATCTAAGATAATTTCAGAATAACAGCTTCTCACCAGACCCATATCGACCATTCCAACGGACTATTTAATATTATTAATATCTGTGTTATGATAATTGCTGAGATATACTTTTTACTGTTAGATTGTTCTGCTATTGTCATGATATACTGTTGCTTATTCGTAAACCAGAAATGCTCTGTGTTTACTGATCCATTTTACTGCCCCAAGATCTCCACCCACTCAAATATCTCCTTGTTTTGTCTTTTAGATACTTTTAAAACATACTGCAGTCCCGCATATGCCATAGAAGTCCACCTGAATGCAGTTTAAAGCGATCTAAGATAATTTCAGATGAACAGCTTCTCACCAGACCCATATCGACCTTTCTAACGGACTATTTAATATTATTATCTGTGTTATGATAATTGCTGAGATTGACTTTTTACTGTTAGATTGTTCTGCTATTGTCATGATATACTGTTTCTTATTTGTAAACCAGAAATGCTCTGTGTTCACCGATTCATTTTACTGCCCCAATATCTCCACCCACTCAAATATCTCCTTGTTTTGTCTTTTAGATACTTTTAAAACATACTGCAGTCCCGCATATGCCATAGAAGTCCACCTGAATGCAGTTTAAAGCAATCTAAGATAATTTCAGATGAACAGCTTCTCACCAGACCCATATCGACCTTTCTAACGGACTATTTAATATTATTATCTGTGTTATGATAATTGCTGAGATGGACTTTTTACTGTTAGATTGTTCTGCTATTGTCATGATATACTGTTTCTTATTTGTAAACCAGAAATGCTCTGTGTTCACCGATTCATTTTACTGCCCCAATATCTCCACACACTCAAATATCTCCTTGTTTTGTATTATAGATACTTTAAAAACATACTGCAGTCCCGCATATGCCATAGAAGTCCACCTGAATGCAGTTTAAAGCAATCTAAGATAATTTCAGAAGAACAGCTTCTCACAGACCCATATCCACCTTTCCAACGGACTATATAATATTATTAATATCTGTGTTATGATAATTGCTAAGATATACTTTTTACTGTTAGATTGTTCTGCTATTGTCATGATATACTGTTGCTTATTTGTAAACCAGAAATGCTCTGTGTTCACTGATCCATTTTACTGCCCCAATATCTCCACCCACTCAAATATCTCCTTGTTTTGTCTGATAGATACTTTTAAAACATACTGCAGTCCTGCATATGCCATAGAAGTCCACTTGAATGCAGTTTAAAGCAATCTAAGATAATTTCAGAAGAACAGCTTCTCACCAGACCCATATCCACCTTTCCATCGGACTATTTAATATTATTAATATCTGTGTTATGATAATTGCTGAGATATACTTTTTACTGTTAGATTGTTCTGCTATTGTCATGATATACTGTTGCTTATTTGTAAACCAGAAATGCTCTGTGTTCACTGATCCATTTTACTGCCCCAATATCTCCACCCACTCAAATATCTCCTTGTTTTGTCTTATAGATACTTTTAAAACATACTGCAGTCCCGCATATGCCATAGAAGTCCACCTGAAGTCCCCTGCCACCCTGCCCCTCTACCAACCCACCCTTATTTACACTTAATATGTTGAGGCATAATTACCTGCACATGTTCAATCAGTGACATCTGCTTATTACCTCTAACCACCCCCTTCAAGAATACTTGCTTACACAGTGCCATTATGTTTTCTCACACCACCTTCCTTATTATAACTTCCTGCCTCTTTCTCAGACTCTTATACTGTTTCTACACATCATGTCTCCAATAATATAACTATCTCACCTTCCCTGCTTTCCTCTCCTCTTCTCTGCTCCCATGAGCTCCTCTCCTTCCTGCAGCCTCTATTTCATCCCTCCCCTAAACCTGAAAAGCAGAAATACTACTGTAATTCCTATTCCCATCTCCTTTTACTCTCTCTCCTTCTTCTGATGGCTTGTGGGGATATATCCCCCAACCCAGGACCCTCACTCATTCCCACCTGCTGTCAGCCACACAGAGTCCCCAGGGCAGCAAATGCCCAAAACACCCATAATCTAATCTTATCGCCCGCCTAGATCACCCTCTCAATTTCTGGACAACTTTGCCACCTGGCTCCCTCACTCTATCCTCAAATATACCTTCACTCATTGCACACTACACAAACACGCTATCTACAGAAATGCTCACGCACTGCAGAACGACTAAGGAGGAAATCTCGCACTTCAGCAGACTTTCTCCACTACAAGTTTACTTTGCGCTCCTACTTCTCTGCCCTCAATCTTGCCAAACAACACTACTTCTCATCACTAATATCAAACCTGTCCTCCAACCCTAAACGTTTATTTGCTATATTCAACACCCTCCTTTGCCCACCCCCACCTCCTGCCCCTTCCTGTCTAACTGCTGATGACTTTGCCAGCCATTTTAAAAATAAAATTGAAACCATCCGAAATGAGCTCTGATCTCAGCTTGGCCCTATCCCACCGTTCTCTCCACAAACCGACAACACCAATCCCCTTACCCTTCCCCAATCCCTCCTCCACTATGGATTATTTTGACCCTGTAACCGAGGATGAAGAATCTACGCTATTATTAACCTCTCACCTTACAACATGTCCACATGATCCTATTCCTTCACAGCTAATCCCTCACCTATCCACCACACCTATCCCAGCTCTCACACATCTATTCAACCTTTCCCTAAACACTGGCAGGTTTCCATCCTCCTCAAAACACGCCATAATTACACCCATTCTCAAGAAGCCCTCATCTGACCCAGCTTCTGCCTCCAACTACTGCCCTATTTTACTACTTCCCCTGGCTTCTAAACTGCTTGAGCGGCTTGTTTACAATCGCCTCACTCAATTTATTTCCTCCAATTCCCTTCTTGACCCCTTCCAATCTGGTTTCCGTGCCCAACACTCAACAGAAACAGCCCTCACAAAAGTCACCAATGACTTGCTAACCGTCAAATCAAAGGGTCACTTCTATATTCTAAGTCTCCTGGATCTCTCTGCTGCCTTCAACACAGTTGACCACCCTCTTCTAATCCAAACTATCCGCTCATTTGGCATCCAGCTCTTTCATGGTTCACATCCTATCGAAAAGATCGTACATTTAGCGTCTCCTTCTCTGGCACCTCTTCTTCACCTCTCCCTCTGTCTGTTGGCATTCCCCAAGGTTCTGTCCTAGGCCCCTTCCTCTTCTCCATCTACACCTCCTCCCTTGGCACCCTCATAACATCCTTTGGATTTCAGTATCATCTCTATGCAGATGATACTCAAATCTACCTCTATGCACCCGATCTATCCCCCCCCCCCCTTTTTTAGCTCAAGTTTCCAACCGCCTCTCTAGCATATCCTCCTGGATGTCTACCCGTTAACTCAAACTCAACGTGTCTAAGACTGAACTCCTAATCTTTCCACCCTCTACTACAGCTTTCACTCCTCAAATATCTCTCACTGTTGACAACACCATCATCACTCCCACCTCCCAGGCCCCTTGTCTTTGGGTTCTACTGGATCCCGCCCTCTCTTTTATTCCTCACATCCAATCAATAACAAAATCTTGTCAGTTTCACCTAAAAAAACATCTCCAAAATTTGTCATTATCTTACACAAGACACAGCTAAAATTCTAATACACTCTCTCATCATATCTCGACTCGACTACTGCAATTCACTCCAAGCTGGCCTACCCATCTCTCGTCTGTCTCCCCTCCAATCCATAATGAATGCCTCCGCTAGACTCATCTTCATTACCAAACGATCAGTGTCTGCAGCTCCTCTCTGTCAATCACTCCACTGGCTTCCCATAGCTTCCCGAATCACATTTAAAATCATGACCCTAACATATAAAGCCCTCAACAACAATGTACCCCCTTATATCTCTGCTCTTGTTTCAAAATACTCTCCCAACCGGCCCCTTTGTTCTGCTAACGACCTTCTTCTTTCCTCCTCTCTCATCACCTTCTCTCACTCCCGTCTTCACGACTTTTCTCGTGCTTCCCCTACTATTTGGAACTCTTTGCCTCGCTCCATTAGATTATCTTCCTGCCTCAAAACCTTAAAAAAATTACTAAAAACCCACCTGTTTAAAAAATCTTATCACCTTCAGCCTTTATAATTACAACTGCATACTCCACAGCTTAATAACACTTACACCCACAATCTACAGTACAACATACAGACCCCTCCAATTGACTAAACAAATTGCATTCACATTGCCATTTGTTATTTGTCACCCTCTTGTATCACACCTAAACCCTTAGATTGTAAGTTTGCTAGTTTTCAATTGTGTGTCCGTGTCTTGGAAACAAGCACTATGTATATTTGATTATAAGCTCAAAAACAGGGCCCTCCATTCTTTATAAGATGTTAAGTTTGTTTTTTGACATGTACTAAACCCCTGTACAGCGCTACGGAATATGTTGGCGCGATATAAATAAAGATAATAATAATAGATCTGTAAAAAAAACATTCTCCTAAAGCTGTTTGGTTACTGGTCAACTCCACCAAATATGCAAAATTGTGCCAATCTGTCCACAATTTATCCAGCAATATTTCTGGTTATTGACTTTGCTAATATTCCATAACTTAATTTGGAACCATGTGCCATCTATTAACTTCCTTAAAATAAGTCTCTCTATAAGAGGCATATTTAATAAATCTTTTAGTTATAGTAAAACCTTTATACCAGATCTCTATTGGCCATGAGTGACCAAGCTCCTCTTCCCATAATATTATTTTCTGAGATTTTGTTCCATCTCTTGTGTTTCTAATCATATTTGAGATAAAGTGGCTTTTATTATTCACAAGAAGGTTATTTCTCACAAGGTGTTAATTGTCTAATTTCCTTCAGATGAAATTGAGAAGAGTAAAATAACTTTAAATCTATTACAATCTAACCTAATGTTTCACCTTTTTTTTTTTTATTGTAGGCATATAGTGAGGTCAAAATGAAGAATAAAGACAACATCTAAGAGTAAACGAAAAGAAAAACACTAAGACAAATTGTAATTTCTTCTCTCCTGTAAATAAATCTAGAGAGTTTAATAACTCTGTGTCAGAGTATACACCACACAATAAATTAGATCAATCTGAAACCCAGACTGGCTCTAGAGAGTTGCCAGTTACGGAGGACTCTATTATAGTATCTAAAATAGAAGAAGAGAAATTAACTATTACTGCAATGAAAGTTTTGTTGAATGACCTGAGAGTTAACTGCGAAAATTGCCAAAAACTCCAAAGATATTAATATCTTATCTAAGAAAACAGAGATAATAAAAGAACAGGTAATTTTCACAAAAGAACAACAAATTGCTCAGTTAGAGTCTCAAAGGTTAAAGGAAGAAATTTCAGATCTTAAGAAGAAATGTAGTAAACTGGAAAAAAATTCTAGACAGAATAATCTTCCAAATAATGGGCATATCAGAAGATGTTTCTTTTCCAGAACTGACTAAATGTGTGATTCATTTATTTTCTGCTTTGGTTAGTCCTGATTTTCAGAAAGAGCAAATGATAGAAACAATTCATAGACTACCTGTTTCCAAAAGAGTAACAAATTATCTACCCCGAGATGTTATTGTTCAATTACACTTCCAACCATATAAAGAGGCTATTGTCAGGAAATAATTTGATCTTAAAACCTTTGAGGCTCCATTTGAAAAGATAACGATCTTTCCAGATCTAGCAGGTGATATTATTGTAGAACGAAAATAATTTAGATCCTTTACTAAAACACTTTGGGAAAATAATATTGTTTATAAGCGCGGATTTCCCTCAATACTAATAATTAACTATGGATCTAGCAGAAGAATAGTTAATACACTCCAAGGAGGAAATACATTTTTAAAAGAGGCAATATTTAATGAAGATATAATCCAACCTTCCATAGGTCTTATGCCTGTGAGAAAAAAGGAATAATCTCTATCTGAGGGATGTAATGTATCATACAGACCATATTTTACCATAATGTTGTAAAAACTCTTGGGGCCTCATTCTATTATCGGCCGTAAAACGTCTGCAAGGATCTCCCCTTACGGCCGGCCGTATATCTTGCAACCGGCTGTAAGCTCAGAAATCTTTAAACGCAAAAATATATTCAAGACGGCACTGTACAGCTCTGTAAATGCTAGGGATCATATTGGGGGACATGAGGATTAATAGCAACCCCCTCTCAAGCTTGCACATCAGCCCAAATCCGAGATTACATTAACTGTTTATTTTCCGGCCGCAGCATGGGCGGGTCTGAGGTGCTCCAAGCCCTCTGGACTTTTTACATGGATATGTGACATAAATAAAAAAATAATTTATTTACGGATTTGAGTGTAGGGGAATGTTGTGCTATTTTTGCTAACACCTACAATCACTTTATAGTCTCCTCAGAGTGCAGGATGGCTTTATTTCTGCTTTATAATGTGCTTAATTGGTGCTAGCGGGACCTTTTTGCTGCAAGTAAGCTGTGGCTCGGTTTTAGCCTTGCAGAGAGGGTTCCCGGAGCAATTGAATAGCAACCAGGATTTTCTTGTGGCCGAAACTCTTGCGGCCGTTTTAGATCAAAGGCTTTCCTCCGGCGCGAGGGGCAGCAAGGGAGAGCAAGGCGCCGGCCGCAAGCCTGCCAGAATCCCCGGCCGGAGGGGAATAGAATAGCCGAATAGCTTGTGGCCGGTCCTTGCGGCCCCGCATCTCCTACGGCCGATAATAGAATGAGGCCCTTGGTATGTAGTAAAAACTCTTAGGCTTGCGACTCCGAGTTTGAACTTTTAATTGATTTCCCATCCATTTCGGGATTTATACACAGATTAAAATCACCACAAACTATTAGAGAGCCTATGAAGAACTTCCTTAGAGAACTCTGCATTCGGTTAATACATTTAGTTTGTCCTTTGTTAGGAGTGTAAACATTAAGAATTGTGAATTTTTTATTATTAATCACTCGTGACCACAATGCATAAGCCTTCTGAATCTCCTTAAAAAAAAAACTCTTTTAACTGTAACTTAACTGTAAAAAATATGGAAACGCCTATCGCTTTATTTTGTATGTGAAATTATAACCCCCTATATAATGTTTATCCAAATAACCTGGGGTTTTCCCCATCTGCCAATGGGTTTCTTGCTGGCAGATTATGTCTGCCTTTTCCTTATAAAAATGCTTGACTAACCAATTTCAATGACATTTTTCCATGGATCAGAACTATTAAGGCCCATAAAGTTCCCTTGGTCTCTCGTCTACAACCATCTAAGGCTCAGGAAAATAACAAAGTCAGACAAAAAACACACACTATTTGTTATACTTTATGAGATATACTCCCTTTTTGTTATACTTTATGAGATTTTGATTATTAATTATAATACAAATTGCCCAAAATAAGACCTAAGTTTGAAACCAATCACGGGTCCAATAAATTAAACAAATCCCCTCAAGATAGATTATAGCTCAAGGTAACCCACCAATTGAGTGTAAACTATATCTTCTCCATGGAGACTCTTTTTTTTTTTTTTTAAACTAAACTTTCCATTGTGAAGTATCAAACAACTCATACCCTAATTTCATCTTTAATTCACTTTGATTAACTAGTATTTTAATTCGAAGTCACACCTGAAAATGATTATCTTTATTTATATAGAAAATTTGATTTAACTCTAAATGTACCGTATCTTATAGAATAACAGTTTGTGTGTTAGAGTGATAAATGAGTTGAAACTCCTCAGCCTAGAATACATTCAAGCCTTCTCACTCCCCAAGCCTTTGGAGAGGGTCTTCTATTCCTCTAATAATTAATCAAGTGAAGTGCCTATGTTTAATGCGATACCCTTCGGATCAAAAGGATAACACTATTTTCAAATATGTACTGGGTGAAAACGAAATTAAAAAAAAATTAAAATACTTGCGAAAATAACCCTTTAAAATAATTATTGTTGCTCACATTCTAACTTGTTGATCCCTATTTATTGCCTTTTCACTTTTATCCTTTTTTTTTTATCCTTTTCTATAATTTTAATGCATCTCCCTTTCCCTCCCAAAACCAAAATCAGGGAGCCTAACATCATCTACTTTTGAGGTTAAGTGCCTACATTAGTATTCCATTTTCTAGTTATTACTCTACTCATCTCGGCCAAGGGGACTAGCATTAAACTTCCACAAAAATAAGCGGTTTAAACTCACCTTAATGCTAGCTAATTCATTTTATGTAGTTCACTCTCCGAGTTGGAGTTTCACCTCTTTTAAAAATTGATTTCCTTCTTGGGGTGTATTTACTATTCTTTTGCTAGATCCATAGTTGATTATTAGTTTTGTGGGACATCCCCACTTCGTTGTCCCGAAGTGTTCTAGTAAAGGATCTAAATTATTTTCGTTCTACAATAATATCACCTGATAGATCTGGAAAGCTCTTTATCTTTTCAAATGGACCCTCAAAGGTTTTAAGATCAAATGATTTCCTGACAATAGCCTCTTTATATGGTTGGAAGTGTAATTTAACCATAACATCATCATTTGGAGAGAGGTAGTCCGTGAATTGTATCTATCATTTGCTCTTTAGGAAAATCAGGACTAACCAAAGAGGAAAATAAATTAATCACAAAAAAGAAACATCTTCTGATTTGCCCGGATATATTCGGAGATTATTCTGTCTAGAATTTTTTCTCAGTCTCAGGTCTTTCAATAAAATCTTAATTGCAGTAATTGTTAGTTTCTCTTCATTTCAGATACTATAATAGAGTCCTCCATAATCGGCAACTCTCTAGAGCCAATCTGGGTCTCTGATTGATCTAATTTATTGTGTGATGTACAAATCTCTAGATTTATTTGCCAGAGAGAAGAAATGACCCATTGTCTTATGGTTTTTCTTTTCTTTTACTATTAGATGGTTGGTTATCTTTATTCTTTATTTGGACCTCACCATAAAACTCCAAATTAAAAAAGGTGTTAAAAATTAGGTTATATCACAGGGTCCAATGGAACACTAAAACTGACTAATTTAAATATGTTTTTATCTACTCAATGTATTTAGCCTTTTATAATTATCACCTCTTGCATAGAGACATTAAGTCTGGCCCCTACTTAATAAATTATGGCATCTAATAGATATAATATATCAGCTTTAAACAATTATAGTATCCTTAAAGCAAAATCTTAATGTTAAGCCAAAATAGGCTCAATTAGTTATATGATACAAAAAAGTACACAAGAGAGATCATCAGACCATTGTAGAGTTTCTACCTCACTATCATCACAAAAAGATAGAACTTTATCAATAATAATTTACTACTACTATTTTTAACTCCATAAACCTCATCTTCATTTAGGATTTAAAGCAAAGAATTTGTGGAAGTCCACTTAATATCCAAATTTCTCTGATTTTAAAGGTATTTTGCAATGGGTTTGTATGAACAGACCCCGTAATGTTTGGCCTTTCCCGTCTGCCAATCAAGCGCTCAGAAAAGCCTTGTAGAGTAGTTTGTTTCTTCTTAACCTCCAGCCAGGTACTTGGACTTAGTGTCCTAGATTTAACTCCAGTAGAACCTGGTTGGTAAGTTACACTATTTCTTCTTTTAGATACCACTCTACAATATATGATGATATTCAAGTAGTTGTAGCTGCAAAAATACTCCTTGAATTAAACTATTTATAGAGTCCCTTCCATTTTCTGTGTTTCAAATTCACAACACCAGTGTTTTGTAAACGGATTTTAACCATCTGCTAATAGCTGGTTGTAATTGCCCTTTCACTGCTATTTATTTTAATCAGATAGTTCAGCAAGAAAGTTGCTCTTTAATATAAATAATTATTCAGTCCCAATACTTTTCTGTCTTGCCTCTCTACACTGCGGAGGTACTCTTTAATGTACTCTTTATTATTTATGCAGGTCCCCCATCTTGCTATTTTCTATTCCTGCCAATCAGGCCATAGAATACAGTCTGTGGAGTTGCTTATGTGTCTACTGAGCCTAGTCTGTGGCTCCAAACTTTTATGGACTAGCTTTATCCATCTAATAATAATGAGTATTTAGTTGTGCTTTAACGTTCTGAAACTCATAGTCAAATTGCCATATACAGTATATGGTGTATAAAACAAAGTCTCTAAGTCATTCACCATTTTGTGACACTTTGTGTCTTAGAATATTTGTATATAGTTTCCATATATTGCTGGCTTATGGGCGAATATTACCACATGAGCAGTAACAAGGAAAACTGCAAGGAGCTATCCGCCAGCTCAATCACTCACATCTGGTAGATTCCAGCAAGTTTGATGTTAACTAAATTACATAGTACAACAGTATTCGGCTCAGAGTTTGTGAGGTCAGGGGTCCCATTATGGATCCAATATAGCTCTACTCCCTTGAAATTGTTTAGATCTCACCCAGTCTCTGAGTCACATCTCCCGTCCAGGAAGCTCCAATGCCAGTCTGCCCGCTCTCAGACCACCATATGAAGCGGTACATCTCTGCAGGGTGGATACACCCCTTCAGTGGTGGCCACCTCAGGGCTCCAGTTGCTAAAATCGTCTGTCCTGCGTTCAATACTGCATCCACTCAAAGTATCCAAGCGTCTTCTAGCTGGATCAACCTGCTCAACGTTGTCTGTGAGGATTAATCACCTTGTGCTGGGGGGAAAGCTCAGAGCGTGCTCGGGCGTCTAAACTGGCCCACCACCATTGCCCCGTAGCGTCTCAGGCTAACAGTTTCCTGGGTGTGGCCCTTTTCCAGACAATTATAAAATTTTACTGCTACCGGTGATAATGTTTTGCTTGTATAAGCAATAATTTTGCTATGCTGGTAACATTTCTGATATGATACATCATATAAACAACAATCAGTATATCCAGTTTCTAAAAATAATGGTTTGCCTCTTTCTGGATAAACTAAGGAAGGAGCCTGACTCAAATTTTGTTTCAAGTCATTCACAGCTTGGTTGGTCTTGAATCTCACCCCATTGCCATGGCTCTTGTTTCTTTAACAGCCGAATGAGAGGTCTTGTTATTTCTGCATTATTATCAATATACTTTTGAAAATAGTTAGTAATACCAATAAATTATCACAATTATTTCAGAGTAGTGGGAGTTTTGGCTTTAAAAAAGGCTTCAACCTTCTTTTTCTGTGCATTTACACATTCAGGAATTATTTTGTGACCCAAAAAGTTAACTTTAGTGCAACACCATCGAGCCTTAGGATAGATAATTTGACACCCATCAGCCAAAGCTATCTGTTTCGTAATTCTTTCTTTAAACCCAGGGAATACTTCAGGCTTGCTTATTTCATTAGGCTGCTCAAGTTGTGTGGATAAATCAGTAGTAATCATACTTACCTGTGTCTCAGTATCCCTGTATCACATATAATAGTTGTGCATATTGCACGAAGTGACTTTACCGGGAAATCACTGAACAGTAAAAAGCTGGAAAACAAAACAAATATGCCTCAAATGAATTTACACCCTCACACGCAGCACAGGGGTGAGCCAGGGAGCTTGTGAGTGAGGTTGCAACTTAATTTGAGCCATATTTGCCTTTTTATCATGATCGAAAATTGCCTAAGAGACAAAAAGAAATGGCAGACAAAAAAACGCAACAGGATGAGAACGAGGCCGAAGCTCGCAAAAAAGAGCACCAAACCCGCAACGCTTGAGGAAAACCAGTAACATTTACACCAATGCAGTAACACTTAACCCAAGGCAGTAACACTCATGGCGAGGCCCCTAAACTACACGAGGGGAGAGGCTTGCAATGAGCCGAAGGTGCTTGGCGCAGGGCTCGCAATGAGCGCCAAGGTGCTCAGAGGGCCCTAGCCTCGCATTGTGTGGCAAACAGCATTGACAGGCTTACAATTTTACTCCCGCCATTTTTGATGGGCCAGTTGCTAGTTACTTATATACCTGTTCATCAAGTTTCTGATTAAGATACATTATCTGTAATTTCACAATTTCCTTCTGTGGAACTAAAAGTATAAATAAACTGAACATTAAATAATCCCTCAGGTTTAGTGTCAAAACTGGTCAATAAGTGAATAAGTGATCTCAGAAGTAAAATATTATGGATCCATTCTCCAAATGTATTGGATGGGATGCATTTTTATTTACTAGAATAACAAAAGGTGTTTATGTTACAGTGATGAGAGGTGTATGAATAAGGGTAATGCCTTTTGGCTGTGCCTGATGGCTAAGATTGATGAAAGCATCTGTGATGGGAAAATTGAACTACCCCCTCTGTTGCGCAGATTTTAATGCTTTTGAGTCATTGATAAATTCCAAAGGTGTTTCTTTCAGCCTAGACCAAAGGACATTTGTGCATTAAGTCAATTTGTGATGCAAAATGATGCAATATATAATTTCCAACATAATTTGATATTGGGCATTCTCAACAACCAGGAATAAGTGCATAACCTTTTTATCCCTAATAGAAAGAGGTAATAAACATTTTACAATAATAGCATGTGTCGAAGTTTTGTGATCGATCTTATGTAACCATTGATAATACGGTTGTGTATTTACAATTCAATTTGGATTCTTCAATTGTCTTAACAAGCTTTCATTAATGTAACTGTTCGTGATTTAAAGCTATTTTGCTTGTTTAGGATTTCTTATACCTTGGATATTAATGTGAATAAACGAACCTTAATCTTTGGTATCTATGTTCACCAGGGTTTTAGAATGTTTATTTATGACCCATGGCTGAGAAGCTCTTCTATTAAAGAAATAGTTAGGACATTTCCTTCTATATGAATATCATATATTATCATCTCACTCGTTTGATTATTTTGGAAATTAACTTCAACTGAATCCTCTTTTATCTCAATCACGTGACAATTTCTTTGAACACAGGATTGTTTAATCTGTTCATAGTTGAAGGGGTTAATTAACTTGTGACCATATCACCCCATCAATAAAAAATTTGTTCTAAATCGCCTAAGTCAGTCCCAATTAAAAATGTATGTTTAGGCACATCCACCACAATAATTATTAATATTATTACTACTAGTGACTTGTCCATCAAAAATGATGGGGCAATAACATTTGAAGCTATGGCAATGCTGTTTGCCACACAATGTAAAGCTTTTGATACTCTGAGGACCTTTGTCGCTCATCATGTGGCTCGCAATGAGCGCCTTCGGTGCTCATTGCGAGCCTCTCCTCTCGTGTACTTTTGCTCCTCTGTGCACCTTCGGCACTCATTGCGAGCGTCTCTCCTTGTGTACTTTTTCTCCTCTGAGCACCTTCAGTGCTCATTGCGAGCCTCTCCCCTCGTGTCCTTCAAGTTTGGCGCTCATCGCAAAGACAGATATATAAGTACAGTGTTAAATATACAATTTTTTTAGTGCAGTGTAAATTAGAAAATGTTTTCAGGTCTCAGAGCATAATAAAGTCATTTAAATATGTAACTGCTTTGAGAGTGCTATCGCTGGCAGCCAATGAGCAGTAATCCATACATATATAACTGCAGTGTAAAAAGTATTTTTTTTTAGTGAAATGGGAAGTATACATTTTTATTTTCCATTACTAATTAATACTTATTAAATTAATGTATCTTAATAATTAATTCTGAATGAACAAATGTATTAGGAAGTGCGAAGCATTAATGTATTCATAAAGTAACGGCAGTGTAAAATATGATATCTAGTGTATTTATATATATATATATATATATATATTTAATTTTTTATAATAATTAATTAATTACTTAATAAATTAATATACTTTACCTATTTCTAATTAATATATCCAGCAATCAATATCCTGAAGAGCTAAAAATCTCTTTTGATTTTCCTGCAGCATACAATGTATAGCTGGACTGTTGTTGCCCTGATTAGAAAGTGTCAGCAATGTGGCAATTGTGCAGTATAGATAGGCTGCGTGCGTGAGGCCAAACCATTGGTTTAGTCGGGTAAAGCACCATTTTAGATTTGTAATGTTATTAGTTGCAAGTTAGTGTTGTAAAATGGCGGCGATTGTCTATGTGTTACGCGGCTTGCAAGCATTTTCCGTCCTTTCTAATAGTGTATTTTGTACCTTGTATTTTCCTGGGTAAAAGTGGTATGCATCTGGCGGAGTTTTGCGTGGTTCGTGGTCGGGTAGCCTAATTTTCATTTTTTCTGGCCGCCATTTTTTCTCGCTTAGCCGATTTTCAAGTGCCGAAACTCAGCAAATTCGGCTTCAATTTGCGTGCAACCTCACTCCCAGACGTCCTGGCTGTCCCTCCTTGCTGTATGTGAATTTTTTATTTATTTATTTTTTTTCTGTGTTTTTCGTTTTTCGATTTGCGCGGTTCGGCCGTCATAGTTTTCCCAACTTCGTATTTTTTCCCGGGCCTTGCAGGTTTCAAGTTACAACGTTCCTCAACTGCTTGCAGCCTAAGGCAATCCCGCATTTCCTAACTGCTTGGAGGCTAAGTCCCGTGTTTTCGAAGGCTTCAACTGCTCGCAGGCAATGAGCTCCTTTGGCGATCATCGCCTAATTGCTCTGAGTTTAAATGCCTCAACTGCTCTCCTCGCTACGTGAGACTCGCAAGCGTGATGATGATTCGCAGTTTGACAACTATTATATGTGATTATCTTTTATTTCTAACGCGCCAACATATTCTGTAGCGCTGTACAGGGTATAAGAATAAGGAGAAATACAATATTAACAAACTGTAGAAGATAGAGGGCCCTGTTTTGAACTTAATAACCGGATGTTATACTTGTTTATTAAATATTCTGATATTTAACCATAAATGGCCTATGGCATTTAGTTTGATTTTGTCAAAGAAATTTACAATTCCAATGAATGGTTTCAGAATTGTCTTTTTAGTCCTTCATTCAACATACATGACCTGAGAACTTGTATCTACTAACCCTTTGATATCCAGGGAGGCTACATCTTGTATACAGACAGAAACATAATTTGTATCCTGGGTTTCTTCCATCCCAAAATGGCTGCCACTAATTTACTCACCAGACTGCTACTACAGAATCCAGATACAGCCTTTTATATATTGTTTACACACGACAAGGAAAAAAAACTCACACAGCCAATTACATTTTATTTACATATAATACCCAATAAGAATATGACACATACTTTGATGATATCTGTGCGTACATCTACTTTATATGATACACTTGTGGCCAGTACATAACACTTATTTGGCCTTGAGGATGCCGGATTATTATGTATAAAAATCTGTGTACTGTCTATAAATGAAATTGCCTAGTCATGGGTCATGTAGACTTAACTATTTCATACCTAATATCTTGCTGGTTTCACAGCCTATATCACAGTCAAATATCACACTAACTGAAAAGAGCGCTAATTGTGCTAAGCTATTTGAGGTACTGGGCATAGGAGGGGGTAATCTTCCTTCTGAATTAGTGGATTTTGGTCTCCATCTATAATTTCTGATGAGATTCTTGCCTTTTTCATTTAGGCTAAAATAAAATGAATAATTATCTCCACTTTAAGGTCTTTCATTTGTAACCTTTATTGGTTTAAATGAGAACTGTGTATATCTCTGTTTATTTGGACCTTTAACCAAATCAGCATAAGATTTGGTTCCTGTCTCAACATGAAAACCAGACTTAACATGACATTTCTGCTACTTATTGAGCATTACTCTTTTCTTTTAATTTTTAATTATTCCCATCATCAAGCTGAATCACATATATAGTTGTCAGTGTCCGGAATGTTTGTAAAGTTGGTTGTGGTTTGCAAACCCGGTTGCGGCCCCTATGGCGAGTCGTCGACCATGCGGGACAGACTGCAATGAGCGCTGAAGGCTCTCATTGCACTGCGAGCCTCGCAAAGAGAGGCGAGCAGTTGAGGCACGCAGGATTTAGGCTGCAATGAGCGCCAAATGCAATCATTGCACTGCCAGCCTTGTGAAGCAAGGTGAGCAGTTGAGGCACATGCACTTAGGCACGCGGGACTTAGTTGAGGCACGCAGGACTTAGCAAGGCGAGCAGTTGAGGTACGCGGGACTTACGACCCGTACGACTATAAAGGCACTATGCCCCTTTGCAAAATTACAACTTTAACGGCCGAACCACGAAACTGAAAAGGCATGAAAAAACAACAGATATGCCTCAAATTAACTTACACACACACACAAACACCACAGTGGGAGAGCCAGATAGTCAGGTTGCAAGTTAATTTGATGCACTTAACCCACCAGAACTTTCCATTGTGCTATGACCTCTTCTCAGCTCCCTCACCACCATCACCTGCCCTGACATAGTACAACATGACTCTAACTTCCACCCTTGAAACTCTTGCCCACATAACACAAGCAGAGGCCCTCCCTTTCATTCACAACCATGGCACACTACATAAACACGCTATCTACAGAGGTGCTCCCATACTGCAGAACCACTATGGAGGAAATATTGCAGTTCTGCAGACTTTCTCCACTACAAGTTTGTCTTGGGCTCCTACGTCTCTGCCCTCAGTCTTGCCAAACAATATTGCTTCTCATTGTTAATATCAAATCTGTCCTCCAACCCCAAACTTTTGTTTGATACATTTAACTCCCTCGTCTGCCCCCCCCCCCCACCTCATGCAACTTACAGTCTCACAGCTGAATACTTTGCCATCCACTTTAAAAATAAAATTCAAAACATCCAAAATTAACTCTCCTCCCAGCATGGCCCTAACTCAACTACCTCTCAACAAACTGACAACACCCGGTCTTTACCCAATCCTTCCTCCACTATGGACTCCTTTGACTCTGTAACTGAGGATGAAGTATCTACTTTACTATCAACCTATCACCTTACAACTTGTCCACATGATCCTATTCCATCACAGCTAATCACTACCCTCTCTACCACACTTATCCCAGGTCTCACACATCTCTCCAAACTTTCCCTAAACACTGGCAAGTTTCCATCCTTTTTAAAAACTTAATTACACCCATAATTACACCCATTCTTAAGGAATCCTTATCTGATCCAGCTTCTTTGCTGCCTTTGATACAGCTGACCACCCTCTTCTAATCCAAACACTCTGCTCTCAGCACCAGATATATCTGCCTTTCTTCTAGCTCCAGTTGCCAACTGCCTCTCTTGCATAGTTTCAATCCGGCAAGGTGCTTTAGGGAAAGCGCTATGGACACCGGATTCCAAGCTCAAAGACAGGGCCCTCCATTCATTGCAATGTGTGAATCTTGAACTTGTCATTGCCTGTAACTTAACTTATGTATAGCGCTACAGAATATGTTGGCGCGTTACAAATAAACAATAATAATCCTCCTGGATGTCTGCCCGTCTCTCACTGTTGACAATGCCATCATCACTCCTACCTCCCAGGCCCATTGTCTTGGGGTTCTACTGTACCCTGCCCTCCCTTTTATTCCTCACATACAATCAATAAAAAACTCTTGTCATTTTCACCTAAAAAAAATCTCTAAAATACATCGCTATCTGACACAAGACACAGCTAAAATTCTAATACATTCTCTCATCATATCTCGACTCGACTACTGAAATTTTCTCCTTGCTGGTCTCTCCATTTCTCGTCTGTCTCATCTACAATACATAATGAACACCTTCGCTAGACTCATCTACCATACTAAACGCTCAGTACCTGCAGCTCCGCTCTATCAATCCCTCCCCTGGCTTCCCATAGCCTCCAGAATCAAATTTAAAATCATGACCCTAACAGACAAAGCTCTCAAAACAGTGCACCCTTTTATATCTCTGCTCTGTTTCAAAATACTCTCCCAACTGCCCTCTTCGTGCTGCTTATGACCTTCTTCTTTCTTCCTCTCTTATCATCTCTCCCTCCTTCAAGACCTTTCTCGTGCTGCCCGTATTCTATGGAACTCCTTGCCTGGCTCCACTAGACTATCCTCCTGCCTCAAAACTTTTGAAAAAAATAATTTAAAACAAATTTGTTTAAAAAAGCTTCTCTACTTCAGCTTTAATATGCCTAACTGCTCACTTCACAGCTTAATATCACTCACATCCACAATCTAAAGTGCAACATACAGACACCTCCACTTGATTGAACCAATTGCGTTCCCACTGCCATCTTGCATCTATCACCCTATCATATCACACCTAAACTCTTTAGATTGTAAGTTTGTGAGTTTTGTTTCATTCTTCTGTCAGCGCTTTGAATACAAGCACTATGTACATTTGATTTTAAGCTCAAAAGGGCCCTCCATTCTTTGCTATGTGTTAATTTTGTTTCACCTTACCTCACCCTGTACAGCACTACAGAATATGTTGGCGCATTACAAATAAAATATAATAATAATAATACTCTCTCTACTGAGTCTAGATAATCCTCTTTGGACAATTTGTGTAAGGTTTAACTACTTTTTTATGGCTTGAGCTATTTCATTGAAAGAACGTTTCTTATTTGATTGGGTTTCCTCATCACAATCCCCCCATATTTGTGACTATTTACAGTTCCTATGGGTGAGGTATTATGTGTATTTCTTAAGTGTAATAAATCAGGTTCATCATCAGAACGTCTGGAGTTCCTTATCACATTCATGTTTAAGGCACAATTTTGAGCACTATCTAAGTCTGTCTTTAAGTTTTGAATATCTTGTTTGTATTGTTTTATCTCTTCCTTAGCTTCAGTTAATTGTTTTTGTGTCTTTCTAATTTTCCAAGTATATTTCAGTTTCTTTTATCTTTCTATGGGGTAATTCTTGGTTAAAAAATGTAATCTTTTGTTCCAATTTTAGCTGTTCTTCCTTTAAATGCTGACATCCTTTAAGTATTGTTGAGATCATTTATCAGCATTGTCTGCTTTTTCAGTTAAATGTTTACATTTTTCAGACATGTCATCATATTGTACTTCTCTCAAATGTTCCTGTTCTGACAATTCTCTAAGGTCATTCTCCAAATGATTTGCATTTGCCTTTAACTCATCGCATTTTTGTACTAATTTACCATTTAGGTCCTAAGATGCTTTAAAACTTTTTATTGTTTAATTTAAATTTCTTTCTAGTTTGTCAATTTTGTGAACCTGCTAAACTGTGCTTTTTGTTTCTTGTAATTCTCTGAAAATATTACAAGATTCTGTAACTTCATCAATCTGATTATTCAAATCCATTATGCTAATCTCTTTTTGAAAGCTTTGACTTTTTTAAATTTTGAGCTAATTCCATCTAGGCTGTTGCTAATCTTTCTAAATATTTCTTTCTTTCTCATCTAACCTGTACTGCATTAATGGTATTCATAACAGGTGTCAACAATTGTTTTGTCATTAAACCAGTTATCAGTTTTATCTCCATAAATTTCAGGATCAATTCTATCAAGATACTCTGACAGTTGTTCCTTATATTCACAGAGGATAAATATTTGATATCAAATATTTAATCAACAACTCCATTCTCTGTATTTCACTTTTAATTATCTAACCCAGAGATAATGCCTCTGCTACTTCAGCATTGCCATCAGCCATGATTTGTTTTTATCAATAAACGCTACTTTAACAAAAAGTTTTTACTCAATAAATAATCAATCCCATTTCTATAAAGATATTGAATCTCAGCAGGGTCTCCACTTTGTCAGTAATTTTGAGACAAAGCTTTTCTAAATAATAGAATGATATTATATGAATTCAGTATCAGTTTATAGAGAAACATACACTTTATGCAAAATAACATTTATTTATAGTAACAAGGCAAAAACTAAAATCTATCAGAACTAGAAAAATAATTCACATATATAGACCATGTAACATCAATAGCAATGAATAAAAAGTTTATTAAGCTCAGATCACAATAGTATTTTTACCACAAAGGAATGAATGACATTAAACCTTAATGATATAACATGTTTATAACTGCATAAACAATGTACTCAGTAAAATAAACAATAACCATATATGTAGAAAATAACATATAGCAATCAGAGTGTAAAACAACAATTTAACAAATAATATAAATAACCAATATTAAAACTATAAGATTATGGTGATAAAAGAAATATATTCTATGATACAATTTATCTACAGGTATAACAGTATCATGTTAAACAATGCTGTAATGTAATTGATTAAAATGTATTAAACAAAATCAACTTAACTGTTTTTGCACAAATTGAACAAAGTAAAATTATAAACTGGTAAAGAGCCATTTACCTCATGGTGTGAAAGAGCACAAGATTGTATGTTAAAATTATATATTTTTTTCTAAATTACACTAATAACACCTAAACAAATTTAAGGTATTAAGTCTGTTTACAAAAACAGTGACAGATTCATGAATGATAACATTTGCAGACACCATGAGGTGAAGGCACCATAAAGACAACAACAAAATTATCTGCATACAGGAATGCAGCAGTAGTCAGTTAACCCAGAAGTAACATATTCAGTTGTTTTCAGCATACCTTTATCTGCACAGATGAATTTGTGAAGGGTTAACTCTATTTTTAGCTATCCTCACTACATAGAGCTGTTGCTGTGGGTCTGTCTGTGGGCTTGCCAGTGACTCATTTAAATAGAGATTCAATTAAAGAGAAAAATGCACATACTTCAAATATTTAAAACGTTTTTCAACATATTTTTAGAATATCTTTTCAGTGTTTTGCTCCAAGTTGTGCTAAATTAAGCGGCACTTTAATCATATCTGGATTTATCAATAATACCCTTTTAAGGTTTGTATACATTTTATAAAATGTAATCAGACAAATTGTATTTAATATGAATTTCAATTAAATTACAAAATATAATGAAATAAATCTATATTTTACAAATATAGTGGTATAAAGCCGACTTCGGTTTTCGGGATTTTGTAATCTTTGATGTGGGTCTCCCTCATATTTGTAGATCTCTCTCAGCTTTCTAGACCAAAATGCTCTCTAGCCATGTGCTGGTTCCAAGATGTCTGATTGTATGCCCAATAATCCCCTTGTTTCAGTCCCTAGATATATCCAAAACTCCATCCTGTATCTACATTCCAATTGCATGTCACATGGGCTCTAATTTTGGAACAGCCTATTGACCTACACAATAAATAAAAATACTAAATATTGTAACAGTTTAATGATTTCAGTTATCAATTTGCAGAGCAAAGACAGAGCAAAGATTTATGAAATGAAAAAGTATAAAACCCCACATATACTTATCTTAGTGAAAACTCCCATGTCTGTTTTGTCAATGGGAATTCATGTAGTATAACGATAAGTTGTAAAACTAATCTCTTAATATTAATGAAGAATGTTGAAATAGCAATTAAATGTTTGTTTTAGAAAGAGCACTGAAATTATTTTACACAAATAAATCATATCTATATATATATATATATATATATATATATATATATATATATATATATATATATAAATGTATAAAAATACCATATAATAAAAAACGAATATAATTATAATGACTACAGATGTCTCAACAGTTAATCAACAAGTGTCAACAACAAGTGCCAGTGCTCTCATGAGGTCTAATATAAAGTTGAGTTTATAAAGATGGCCACTCCTGAGACAGGGGCAGAAATGTGTTCCTAAATAAAGTAGATGGAACCCTGGAGTAAAGAAAAATTCCACATAAAGTTGAATATTTAAAGGTTATGCTTATTTTTATTTTTGCTTTCGAGAAACATTCTGCCCTTTATTAAGGCTAATTATTCAAAAGAATACATCGAATACATTTACAGCAGTACTAATATTTTCCTCTGTGCCCCTAAATGTGTTGCAAAAAGTCTGATAAAAGAAGAGTGATCTAGAGAGATTGCGATGTATGACGGCAGGGTAACATTTATTGCAATAGGTTTCTCGATACACACCTACATAATATATACAAAGTATGGAAAAACATCTAAAATTTAGAAGTCAGAAATGATATGGAAAATTTAAAAATGTTTTGGATGCAGTTTACTTAGCAGGTGCCAATAGGTGTGCATCTTTTTATTATAGTTGATACGCAGGGGCGGTCCGTCCATTGGGGCGTCAGGGCAAACGCCCCCCCAAATATTTCCGTGACCCTGCAATAAAAAAACACAATAATGTATTAGTAATAACCCAAAAACAATTAAATATAAGGTATACATCATCATTCAAGTGTTAATACAGTAATAAATGAAGTAAACTATTCCCAGGGACACTGTCACTTTAAGATAACCCCTTGCGCTGTGTGTATATATTAACTAATGCTGCTGTGTATCTATTGTAGCCCCCTGCCTCCCTGTGTGATCATATTACACTAGTAAAGTACACTAACCTGTAGACTCAATGAGGCCTGGCCTGGCCCCCAGCACAGTGACGATATGCATGGGCGGTCATAAATGTATCAATTTAATGACTGACAGTCTTCCATCATTGACCAATCAATGATGGAAGGCTGTACAGTTGTCAAGAGAACAATGTAAACCCACCCAGACCGTTAGCTCCGAGCGCCCGCCAGCTAATAGGGCCTCGAGTTTACTTTTTGATTGACATCTACAGTCAATAAAACCACCAGTTGCCTGTCCCTTCCCCCTTTCTGTTTCCTGACCCTGGTCACGCAAGAGACTGAGAGACTTCCCTGGCTGAAACTACTCACATCTGCTCTGCCCAACCTAACAGTAAGTCTACCTGCCTGGCACCTGCCCTGCCCCTGGCCAAACCAAACCCCTAGTGCCCCTAATAAAAGGTAGGGTCCCCCCAGTTACCCCACTATGCCTGCCTGGCCTGCCACCTACCCAGCCACCCACCAACTTACCTACCACCGACGACCCTAGGCCTGCAATGCCTGGTGCCACCCCCAGCCATCACCCCCATGTGGCCTGTGCCACCCCCGATCACCCGATGTGTTCTGCCATATGCTATGCCACCGCCCGATTACCCCGATCACGGTGATCGGGGTAGTCGGGTGGTGAGCGGGGTGGCACAGGCCACATGGAGGTGATCGGATCACCCCCATGAGGCCTGTGCCACCCCTGATCACCTCCATGTCGCCTGTGCCACCCCCGAGGCCCGATCACCACCACCCCAATGTGGCCTATGCTATGCCACCGTGATCGGGGTAATCGGGCGGTGAGCGGGGTTGCACAGGCCTCATGGGGGTGGATGATCACCCCCATGAGGCCTGTGCCACCCCTGATCGTGGCCTCCATGTGGCCTACGCGGCCACTGACCGACCGATGGCCGCGGGAGCGTGACCGACCCCACCCTGATCCAACTACCTACCTAGCAACCCCCCCCCCCCCCCCATGCATGTGCCTGTCACTTTTAAAGATAAAATAAAAATAAGGTAAGGGAAAAACAATAATAAAAATACAGTAAAAACAGCACACATACTAAACAAACAATAATACAAATAAAGTAAACAGCACATACATATTAAACAAACAATAATAAAAATAAAACAAATAACAGCACATACTTACCTGTCAAATTGACCCCTCCAGCGTTGGCCTTCTGCCCTCAGTGACCTGGATAGTCATAATAATCCAATGATGATTGAAGCCCATGTCATAAAATCCAATGTTGATTGAATCCCATGTCAAATAAATAATCCAATGTTGATTGAAGCCCATGTCAAATAAATAATCAAATGTTGATTGAAGCCCATGTCAAATAAATAATCCAATGTTGATTGAAGCCCATGTCACAGTCAAATAAATAATCCAATCTTGATTGAAGCCACTGGTCAAATAAATAATCCAATCTTGATTGAAGCCATTGTCAAAAAATAATCCAATCTTGATTGAAGCCATTGTCCATCCATTCTGGCCCATTGAAAGAGGCCTCCACCAAAAAAAACCTGACGCTCTAAAAAAAAAAAAAAAACAACAAACTAACAGAGCTCCTCCTACAAGGAGCTCCACCCACGATTAATTGTTTTTTTCCCACGCTCTGCTTTATATACTAATTTTTGAAGGACTCTGATTGGCTGAAATTTTTGATTGACATCGATTTCAACCAATGAGAGTCTTTAAAAAATTAGCAAATCAGCAAGCAGGTATGGAAGCCTGTAAGGGAAAAGAAAGGTTAGTGTGAATTTGTTTGACCATGTATGTATTATACATATTACAGGGCTATTTATGTGATATACATGTTACAGGATAATATCCTGTAACATGTATAGCAAAAAAATAGCACTGTAATATGTATAAAAAATAATGTCTAATAGAAATACATGAACAATATAATAAAATAAGTAATAAAGTACATCCATTAATCAAATAATAAATTTCAATTAATATATATTTTTTTATGTATATGTTTATGTATATTTATGTATATTTTTTATGTGTGTGTGTGATATATATATATATATATATATATATATATATAGATATATATATTGATTGATTGATAGATATATTGATTGATATATATATATATATATATATATATATATATTGAGATATACATAAATATATATATATATGTATTTATATATTGATTGATTTATATATTGATTATTGATTTTTTATATATATATATATATATATATATATATATATATATATATATATATATATATATTTATTGAGATATATTGATATCAATTGATATATATATATATATATATATATTTTTTTTTTTCATGTACAGTTTGGGCCTACATGGTCCCAATTTGTTATTTAGGGTTTTTAAGGTGCGGTTGGGGCCTATATGGTCACAATTTGTTATTTAGGGTTTTTACGGTGCGGTTGGGGCCTATATGGTCCCAATTTGTTATTTAATGTTTTTAAGGTGCGGTTGGGGCCTATATGGTCCCAATTTGTTATTTAATGTTTTTAAGGTGCGGTTGGGGCCTATATGGTCCCAATTTGTTATTTAGGGTTTTTAAGGTGCGGTTGGGGCCTATATGGTCCCAATTTGTTATTTAAGGTTTTTAAGGTGCGGTTGGGGCCTATATGGTCCCAATTTGTTATTTAGGGTTTTTAAGGTGCGGTTGGGGCCTATATGGTCCCAATTTGTTATTTAGGGTTTTTAAGGTGCGGTTGGGGCCTATATGGTCCCAATTTGTTATTTAGGGTTTTTAAGGTGCGGTTGGGGCCTATATGGTCCCAATTTGTTATTTAGGGTTTTTAAGGTGCGGTTGGGGCCTATATGGTCACACTTGGTCTTTTAAGGTTTTAAAAGTTAAGGTTTGGGTCTTGAACGTTCTAATGTTTTTTTGTTGTTTTCTATCACTTCCCAGGTGCAAACTATCTGTGGAAGCAGATTTGTTTGGACTCGTTGGTTGACTTACTTGACGTGAATACCCCGAGAAGGAGCGTCAACTGTTGGTGAGTATCATTGCTTTTGATTTTCTGTCCATGCGTATAGGTGCAAATTTGATGTTGATGTAGTCTTGTCACATGAGGGTTTGCAATCTGTAATGTATACCAATGAATTCAACACACTGTTATTTTAAAGTAATTTTGTGACATAATATAAATTAATATACATATATATGATCTCTTTCTTCTATTGTCACAGAAGACTTTGTCGCCAGCATCCAGAAAATCCGTAATTCTGTTGAAGAGATAGAAGCAAGTTTGCCGAGCGATGTAACAGTCCACAGACGGAGTGCGGAGATCTCAACCTTGAGACAACTTTCAAGAGAGGTATGTGACATAGTGGTGGTTCATGCAAAAGAACGTTTTTCATTTTCAAATCACTTAGTCAGTGCCAAACTTGTTCAGAGTGACTTGTATAAAACCCATGACACTTGCTTTCCAACCCAAGCTCTGAAAGACACCGTGCAAGCATATCCAATACTGAAGAAGGAACAATTACGCACTGAGCTGTCACTTCTGTATGGGAAGACAGATTTTCATGCTTGTACAAGTGCTGTTGCTCTGCACAAACTTTTACATCAATTTAATCTGCAGAATGATTTCACAGAGACAGTGAAATTATTAAGAATCCTGATTACAACACCAATGACCACTGCAGAATCAGAAAGATGCTTCTCCACATTGAAGAGGATCAAAACCTTTTTAAGAAGCACCATGTCCCTGGAGCGGTTGAATGCATTGGCGATGCTCTCAATGGAAAAGCAACTGATTTCCGAGATCCCAGACTTCAATGAAAAAACCATTGAGAAGTTTTGTTCTTTGAAAGATCGCCGTGCAAAATTTAAATACAAGTGATTGAAGCAAAGAAGAATGCATACCCCCAGGGTGTGCAAAGATAAACTGCGTTAAGCAGCACCACCTCACACTACCAAACATAACTAGTGGTAAGTAAAGTATGAACGGTGTGTGGGTGTGGATATGGAAGGAGCTATGAAAGGTGTGTGCATGGTCAGTAACAATTGTTGAAGCCTTGGCGTGGTTTGAAGGAATTGGAGGCACTTCCAAGGGTAGCTGTCACTTGTGTACGGGAAGCCAGAATTTCATGTCTGTACAAGTGCTGTTGCTCTGCACCAACTTTACCATCAATTTAATCTACATAATTTAACAGAGAGAGTGAAGCTATAAGGAATCCTGCTTACAACACCGAAGACTACTAAAGAACCAGAAAGATGCTTCTCCACATTAAAGAGGATAAAAAGGTATTTAAGAAGCACCATGGCCCTGTAGCGGTTGAATGCATTGGTTTGAAGGAATTGGAGGCACCTTCAAGGGTACGTAAAGTTCTCAGAAATGGCACCACCTCAACACCAAAAATAACTAGTGGTAAGTAAAGTATGAATGGTGTGTGGGTGTGCATATGGAAGGAGCTATGAAAGGTGTGTGAATGGTCAGTAACAATTGTTGAAGCCTTGGCGTGGCATTACTGCTCATATAGTTATCTATATGCTAATTCAACGTGTTTGTTTGACATTGATTATTGTGTTGTCTAAACAGAAGTGAAATGTTGTTGTTTTCTTGAATACCAAGATCCACTGGTTTGGGCCTATACAGTGCTGATTGGTCTTCTAAGGTATGTTTGGGGCCTATGGTCACACTTGGTCTTCTAAGGTATGTTTGGGGCCTATATAGTTCCACTTGGTCTTCTAAGGTATGTTTGGGGCCTATGGTCACACTTGGTCTTCTAAGGTATGTTTGGGGTCTATATGGTCACACTTGGTCTTTTAAGGTATGTTTGGGGCCTATATGGTCACACTTGGTCTTCTAAGGTATGTTTGGGGCCTATGGTAACACTTCGTCTTCTAAGGTATGTTTGGGGCCTATATAGTTCCACTTGGTCTTCTAAGGTATGTTTGGGGCCTATGGTCACACTTGGTCTTCTAAGGTATGTTTGGGGCCTATGGTCACACTTCGTCTTCTAAGGTATGTTTGGGGCCTATATAGTTCCACTTGGTCTTCTAAGGTATGTTTGGGGCCTATGGTCACACTTGGTCTTCTAAGGTATGTTTGGGGCCTATGGTCACACTTGGTCTTCTAAGGTATGTTTGGGGCCTATGGTCACACTTGGTCTTCTAAGGTATGTTTGGGGCCTATATAGTTCCACTTGGTCTTCTAAGGTATGTTTGGGACCTATGGTCACACTTGGTCATCTAAGGTATGTTTGAGGCCTATATGGTTCCACTTGGTCTTCTAAGGTATGTTTGGGGCCTATATGGTTCCACTTGGTCTTTTAATGTTTTTTAAGTATGGTTTTGTTCTTGAATGGTCTGATTGATTTGCTTGTTTTCTTTCAACCCCAGGTGCAAACCCTATGTGGCTGCAGATTGGTTTCTACTCGTTGGTCAACTTACTGAACATGAATACCCTGAGAAGAAGACCCGACTAATGGTAGGTGCCACTCCTTTAATTTTTCTGTTGATGCGTATAGGTGCAATTATGATATTGCTGTAGTCTTGTTACATGAGTTTTTTTCAATCTATATTGTATACCAATGAATTTAACACATTGTTACTTTACTTCTTGACATTTCTGCATTGCTGATCATGTATTTCAATGGGCTTTACAAGTATAAGGTCATTGGGCGGGGCTTATAAAGGTCATTATGACGTCAGGGGGAGGAGTTATAAAAATGGGTGTGGTTTTAAAAAGGGGAGTGGTTATGTTTCGCCCTGTCGCCCCTCCAACTTGAAAAGTCACCAGCCGCCACTGTTGATACATTTTGGTGTTATTAGTAGGGATATGGATTGCATTTAACATTTGTTGTTACAGATTAAGTTTCTCTACACGTGTACATGTTTCTATGCATATTCATGTATACATATCTAAAGACTCCGTAAATGAAATTGTTCTTATTGTCTGTAGGACCTATTTATATATTTTGTAAATATCTATTTAAAGAAATACTTTTATTATTTATATGTGGGTACTTTTGTTGTGATCCACACAGTCAGAGGCTTTAGAATAGTCTATGAATCAGAGGTAAATGGCTGTTGTTTTTTGGGAACTCTCTTGCTTTCTCTACTATAGTTACATAATAACTGAGGTTGAAAAAATACTTTCAGTCCATCAGGGTAAACCTTTTAAGATCTCCTCTGATCTGCAATATGCATATTAGTTGTTCATTAATTGATCCAAAGGAAGGCTAACAGAAAAAAAAAACTAAGTGAAACTTAGCCAATCGTCTGTTGATTTCCTTGTACTCACAAAAAGCAGTCTCTGTCCCCTCTTGTTTGTATAATTTAAATGCCTTGATCTTTAAATCATTGTTAAGCCACATTAGATGCAATTTACTCCTTTTACTTTTATTCCCACATGGCATATGGTGATAAGTATGTATATTTAGTTAAATGTTGTCCATTTATGTTCAGTATTGTTAGCTGCCAGTTATCTGTCCCATTTTATACTTTATCCAGGGGATATTGGCAATTTCATGTCTTGTACCTCTCCTTCTGCAAAAAAACAGCTAGCACATCTAGTAATTCTCAGTCCATATACTGTTGGAGCTGAGCTTGCAGGATAAAAGAATTCAGTTACCGAATACCTGGGATTCCATCAACTACTGCAGCCTTGTACCTCCTGAGGAATCTGTTTGTGGACCAAAAACCCGTGGTCAGAACTAAACATGGAACAACTGAATGGTTCAAGATCAGGAAAAGAGTGCAACAAGATTGTATATTGTCACCTTATTTATTCAACTTATATGAAGAATAAATCATGTGCAAGGCCTGGCTGGATTAATCCAAAACCAGAGTAAGTATTGCTGAAAGAAATATCAAAGGTGAATGATACTACTCTGATGGCTGAAAGGGAGGAGGAACTAAAGGGTATATTGATGAGGATGAAACAAGAGCTCAAACTGGCCTGTTGCAGTGATAGATTTTATTTTCCTCGGATCCAAGATCTCTGGAGATGGCGCCATGCATACTTTATCATTTCATCACATAGATGATGGGAGGGAATCATGCTCTGCTTCAGTATGGAACAGTACATGTTGGCATTCTTGGTTCCCTCAATGAACTGTGGCTCCCCAGTGCCGGCAGCACTCATGCAGGCCCAGACCATGATACTCCCACCACCAAATGTATACATTTATACTGAGGAAAGGTAGCTGAGATAATGACAGATAAACAGATAAGACACAAAGAACACAAAAACACGGATATGAGATGAAACCCTCAGTTTGAACGTAAACATCGATGTAGAGAGAGTGGAGGCAGCATCTGACATCATCAGGTGAATGCATATAGGGTGAATAAACAAAATAAATTATAGAAAAAATATATATATAAACATATAGACTTATCTTCAAGACAAAAAGAGAAAGAGAACGCACCACCCTAGTGCAGATTATCCTCCAATATTCAAAACCCAATTGAGTTGTATATATATAGATCTCCACTTATGGTTAATGAATGCCAACTCACATGTTGTTACCCCAAATATATGGGGTATAATACAGGTATAAATTGAGACTCCAGAGGTTTGTGGTTCACTTTGGCTTCCTTCCTGAAAGTCAGGCTGTATCTCCAAATATACTGATAAACAGCGAAGGACTCCAAAAATAGGTCACACTTATGGTATTTTAATTTGACCAATTATTGACAAATAACAAACTGCAAGTCTTCCACTGATCACATGGAAAAAACTTCCAGTATAAAACCAACAATATAAAAATCAACAATGTAAAACAAGACTCGTTGCTCTCCGCTATTGGAGCTTCCTCAGTTGATAAAATGAAATAATATACATATACAAAAGAGAGAGAAAAAAGATAAAGAATATTTTTTATATATAAATTACATCAAAAATAGATGTGCATTCCAAAATCTACCATCCAGGGGAGTAGCTTCAAAAAGCCCCATATATATCCCATTCTTATTTATAGGAGAGTATGTGTGTGTGTCCTCTCACCTTGGAACCACCATCCTGGGAGCCCTCCGTCCAGTAGTCCACCCCCATCGAGCTCCGGACCGGACTGGCGCTTTTCCCCCCAAATGACATCATTGACTTATGTGTATATGTTTGGTCTGGGCCTGCATGAGTGCTGCTGGCACCGGGGAGCTACAGTTCATTGAGGAAACCATGAATGCCAACATGTACTGTGACATACTGAAGCAGAGCCTGATCCCGTCCCTTTGGAGACTTGTCCGCAGGGCAGTATTCCAACATGATAACAACCCCAAACACATCTCCAAGACGACCATTGGCTTGCTAAAGAAGCTGAAGGTAAAGGTGATGGACGGCCAAGCATGTTTCCAGACCTAAACCCTATTGAGCATCTGTGGGGCATTGTGAGAATAACAGTTCTCAAACGGAAGGTGGGAGAGTGCAAGGTCTCTAACGTCCACCAGCTCTGTGATGTCATCATGAAGGAGTGGACGAGGACTCCAGTGGCAACCTGTGAAGCTCTGGTGAACCCCATGCCTATGAGGGTTAAGGCAGTGCTGGAAAGTAATGGTAGCCACACAAAAAAAATTACACTTTGGGCCCAATTTGGACATTTCCACTTAAGGGTGTTTTTTTAGCCAATGGTTTAGACATTAATGGCTGTGTGTTGAGCTATTTTGATGGGACAGCAAATATACACTGTTATACAGGCTGTACAATTACTACTTTACATTGTAGCAGAGTGCCATTTCTTCAGTGTTGTCACATGAAAAGATATAATAAAATATTTACAAAAATGTGAGGGCTGTACTCACTTTTGTGAGAAACTGTGTATATACTGTATATATATATTTGAAATACCACACAGGGTGACTTAATGGAAGAAATAACTTTACATTTCAATGTGGTCTTATAAATATGATCACATATATAGTTGTGAGCGTACGAGTTGTTGCTAACGCTGCGGGCTCGCGCAGCGAGCCGAGGCCCTCGCGAAGCGAGGGCACTGCCCGAGGGTCTCAGTTGCTGGCATGGAGCGCCGAAGGCGCTCCTTGCCAGCAACTGAGGACCCTCGCAAAGCGAGGGACTCAGTTGCTGGCATGGAGCGCCGTAGGCGCTCCATGCCAGCACCTGAGGACCTCGCAAAGCGAGGGCACTGCCCGAGGGTCTCAGTTGCTGGCATGGAGCGCCAAAGGCGCTCCATGCCAGCAACTGAGGACCCTCGCAAAGCGAGGGCCTCAGTTGCTGGCATGGAGCGCCGTAGGCGCTCCATGCCAGCACCTGAGGACCTCGCAAAGCGAGGGCCGCAGTTGCTGGCATGGAGCGCCGAAGGCGCTCCTTGCCAGCAACTGCGACCCTCGCAAACTTCACGTCGCAACCCAAACAGTACGACACACACATTACGACACTCGCAAACAACATACGACACACGTTCACACACATTAAGGACTCGCAACACTCGGACGCAACTCGCGAACATTACAAAATGTAAAACACAATACATACACACACCACATACATAAAAAACTTACCTACACCAAGAGGAGCACCCAGCACCTCAAAAATACAACTTACACCTCGATTTTACTCGAAATAAAACAGTTTAGAGACTAAAAAAAAATCGAAGCGAGAGAAAAAATGGCCGCCGAACAAAACGAAAACGAGGCTACAGCACTCTAAACTCGCAAAACACCACAAGAAACTCGCAAAACACCACAAAACACCTACGGATATTCCGATACAAACGTATACCACACATTACTCGCCATTTTACGCCAATGCGGAAGTACATGACAACGGTTTGGTCTCGCGCACGCACAGTGTTACACTGCACACATTCAGCACGCTTACACAGCAGATCCACACCACTAATGCTGCAGCAACATCAAAACACATTCACAGCTCTTCCACACAATGCTTTAAAATAGGTAAAGTATATTCATTTATTAATGTATTATATATTTCATTATTACACACTAAACAGCATTAGCTACCTTACAATTTCATTGCCGTCATTTTTTGACGGGCAATTCGCTAGTCACATATATAGTTGTGAGCATACGAGCCGTTGCTCACGCTTGCGGGCTCGCACAGCGAGCCGCAGCCCTCGCGTAGCGAGGGCTGCGGGCGAGGGCCTCGGTTGCTGGCATGGAGCGATGAAGGCGCTCCTTGCCAGCAACTGCGACCTCTCGCAAACTTTACGTCGCAACGCAAACAACACGACACACCAACTACGACCCTCGCAAACTTTACCTCGCAACGCAAACGACATACGAGACACGTTAACACACATTACGACCTTGCAACACTCGGACGCAACTAGTGAACATTACAAAACTGAAAACACAATAAATACACACAGCACATACATAAAAAGTTTACCTACAGCAAGAGGATGCATCCAGGACCTCAAGAAAGCAACTTACACCTTAATTTAACTCAAAATAAAAGAGTTTAGACACAAAACAAATCGTTAAGCGAGAGAAAAAATGGCCGCCGAACAAAACGAAAACGAGGCTACTAACATAAACAACATACGAGACACGTTAGCACACATTACGACCTCGCAAAAATCGCCCGCAACCCGCAAACATGAAAAAATTTCAAACACAATAAATACACAGAACACATACATAAAAAGATTACCTACAGCAAGAGATGCATCCAGGACCTCAAAAAAGCAACTTACACCTTCATTTAACTCAAAATAAAACGAACACGAGGCTACAGGACTCGAAACACGCAAAACACCACAAGACACTTGCAAAACACCCCAAGAAACTTGCAAAACACCTACGGATATTCCGCTAAGACGCATACCACACATTACCCGCCATTTTACGCCAATGCAGAAGTACACGGCTACGCTAACGGTTTGGTCTCGAGCACGCACAGTATTACACTGCACACATTCAGCACGCTTACACAGCAGCTCCACACCGCTAATGCTGCAGCAGCATCAAAACAGATTGCAGCTCTTCAACACAATGCTTCACAATAGGTAAAGTATATTCATTTATTAATGTATTACATATTTCACTATTACACACCAAACACCATTAGCTACCTTACAATTTCATTGCCGTCATTTTTTGACGGGCAATTCGCTAGTTTAATATAATGGGCAAACGAGCTATAGAAGCCGTCCACCGTACAGTAGTACAGTAAATGAATAGTACATCTGTGTTCACACTTGCATGTCTAAAACAAATAAAAAAAACTGCTTCCAGCTCAGAATTCCAAAAAAAAACAGTTATTACACTGCATTCTGGGAAGTTGAGCAGGAACATGCAAATGTGCCCACAAATGCATCTCTCTTCCATCCATAAACCATTTTAAGCATGGCTTCCTTTAAGCTTATGCCCGCAGCATTACACAGCCTTTATGCAAATCCAAGCCAAGTTCAAAAAGTAGAAAGATGAAAATCTTTAGTTGCAACTAAAGCAAGTTGGTCAGTCTAATAAAACAGGCTTTAGTACAAAAAAAAAAAAACATATTCAACCAGTTTTCAATTCAGATGAAAATATATTCACTCAAACCACTTTCCTTTATACAGTATTGTAATATAGGCACTTTATCAAGTCTTAGCAAAATTGAAGTTCGCTTTAAAGCAATTAGGCTATTCTAATACAAGTTGAAATACAAAGGCTTTATCACAAAAAATGGTCTTTACAATTGTAACAGCTCAATCTTAAAACATGGTTTGATTTATGTCAACCAGTTTTTAACATAGATGCACAGATCTTCACTTAAACCAATTTCCTTTATATTATGCAATAGCCATTTTATCAAAAGTCATTGAAAAATTGAAGTTCACTTAATAAAATGCTAAAAATATATTTAAATTACTAGTGTACATAAAACTCTTTAGATACCACAAGGTTATTTTGACATGACATACATCTAAGAAACCCGTGCTATTAATAATAAGTTTGTCTTCAAAACATATTCCTGAATAACATTTGTTCAAAATGATTCCTCAGCTTTGTTTAATAAAACTGTCCACTTTCATTGATTGCTTTCTAACCCATCTCTTCTTAATATGGTTCTTATTTTCTATTTTCTTCTATATTGCTTCATTTAATTGATCCAGACAAAAATTTGAGAACAAAGTAAATAGAAAAGTTTAGCCTATTAGGTGTATGTACATAAAATGTGGGCAGTTATTTGACCCTTTCATACAGATACTAAATCATGAAATCGTACTGATTAAGTAAAGAAAATTATATATTAGTAAGTATGTTATTGTAGTTTAGTCGGACTCTCCATGATGCTAGGTACATCTCAGTCACTGCCCCTCTGAGCTCCATCAAGTTCATGTTCATTGTTTCAGTGACCTCATCTATCCATCGCCGCCACTGTCGTCCCCTTCTTCTTGTGCCTTCAATCTTTCCCAGCATCAGAGTCTTTTCTAGGGAATCCTGCCATCTCATGATATGGCCAAAATATTTGAGCTTCAGCCTCATGATCATAGCTTCTAGTGAACAGTTTGCCTTGATTTCCTGAAGTACTGATTTATTGGATCTTCTTGCAGTCTGAGGAACTTTAGCTAGTTTTCGCCAACATCACAATTAGTAAGTATACAACATACATAATACTTTTTGATAATTTTACATAGACAGTAGAACATCAAATGGTACTGTAGAGGCTCCTAGAGCTCTATAAACTCCCACAATGTCCTAACTTCCTTCTGTGAGTTCAGGTAAGAGGGTACTTATTATACCCTTTAAGTAAGGGATGAGAGCTATAATAGACTTGAGCATCCCTCTAATTCGCACATTGTGTCTGCAAAATCTGTTGTCCAGATCTTCTAATTTCTCCTTTAAGGCTGTAATTTGTGAAGTGTTTTGGTTTATATCTACCATGTCCTTCATTTGTGTATCTATAATTCTGTCTGCAGTAGTTTCTAAAATTTGAGTCCACTGTCCTAAATTATGAAGTTCCCTCTTAAGCTTACTAATAGAATTGCATTTTTTAGAAGTTTTTTCAAATATGGACATTGATTTCTCTGGTCAGTTGAAGTGTTCTGGAATGCTTTTTGCTGTTATCCTTTTTTTAACTTACCCATTGTCTGGAGGAGAGGAAAACTTTCTCTACCTGGGAGATTTTTCATATAGGTGAAGGATTGGAGTATTCAGGTTGCTCCTTGTCACAGTCACATAGGCATATATTTTTGAGATTCTAAGTAGAAGTAATTTTTTCTAGATTTTCCCTCTATGAATGTAGAGGGGCCTTTTGGATGTAAATCATTAGTTCATTATTGCTGTTTTAAAAAAGAGTTGAAAACCTTTTGAAAAATAAACAGTTTTTAAATTTTGGTCCAACTCTTTTGTTAATGTTAATGTTGTAGATAGTATTATTATTTTTTCTGGGTACCTTATAGTATTGAGATATTTAGTTTCATCAGAGATCTGTCAATACTTATTAATGTAGGTGGTTTCAAGAGGAGATGACTCAGAGTTGTAATTGATGTTGTAACTCTGCCTCTTACTTTGTTGTTAGCTGTCACTGTTATATACCACGGTTGTAAAGTATATATATATATATATATATATATATATATATATATATATATTTCACATATTATGATTGTCGAACTACGAGAGGTTTTCACGCTTTGCTGGTGCATACAACTTAGCAATGAGCACTTAGGCAATGAGCGTCAAAGACGCTAATTTCCTGCGAGCCTTGCGAAGCGAGGCGAGCCGTTAAACCACTAAAACGCAGGCAAAGCGAGGCGAGCAGTGGAGGCTGCAAGCAGATGATGAACGCACAACTTAGAAAAAAAAATTACAAGGCGCGGCACTTACACAAAAAAAAATACGACATAGGAAATATACAAAGTTAATGGCCGAAACGCGCAAAACAAAAATCAAGATAAACACAAAAAAATAAAAAATAAAAATAAAACAAAAACATCACACACAGCACGGGAGAACAGCCAGGACGTCTGGAAGTGAGGTGAATCGCAAATTTATGTTGAATTTAAGCAGTTTCGGAAATTAAAAATCGGCTAAACGAGAAAAAAAATGGTGTCTGAAAAAAGTGAAAAGGCTACACGACCCCAATTTGCGCAAAACACAGCCAGCGACGACGCGGTAGAAGACGCAAAATGCTTGCGAAACGCGTAAAACATAGACTAACACCGCCATTTTACAACACTAACTTACACATTAAGATTCTGAAATGGTGGATTTCCTGTCTAAACCAACGGTTTTGTCTCGCACACGCACCCTATATATAGGGCACATTTGCCACAGAACTGACAATTTCTCCTCAGGTGATGACAGCCTGAGTGGATATTTTCTGCTGCCAGAAAATCCAAAGAGATTGTTAGCTCTTCAGGATACTGATTGCTGAATATTAAATACAAATAGGTAAAGTATATTAATTTATATTAATAATCATTAATAAATAATTAATAAATTAATTATTCTTAAAAAAAGTATATATTATTAGTTAAAAAATTGAGCAACAAACTTATAATTTACCCTTGCTTTAGTTTATCAATACTTTCATGCTTAGCTGTTTGTAATATGTTAATTCATTGAATAAGTAATTAGTAATGTACATTCATTTATTAATTATTAATTCGTAATCATTATTAAATAAAAATGTATAACATTTTAAACTGCCTAAAGTTTATTAATACATTAATGCTTACCTCTTTCTAATATATTTAGACATTGATTAAATATTAATGTACATTATTTTAGTAATTAATTATTAGTAATCATTATGGTCAACAAATATTCTTTATTTTACAATGCCTTTAGTTTATTAATACATTAATGCTTACCTCTTTCTAATATATATTTAGACATTGCTTCATTCATTATTAATGTACATTATTTTATTAATTAATTATTAGTAATCATTATGAACAACAAATATTCTATATTTTACAATGCCTTTAGTTTATTAATATATTAATGCTTAGCTCTTTTGAATACATTTAGTCATTAATTGATTATTAATGTACATTAATTTATTCATTAGTAATATTACCAAAAAAGAAAAAAAAGGACCACAAACAATATGTATATTTTACTATGCATGGATATATCTGTGTTGCTGTTGATTGCCTGATAGGGATGAATTCAAATATTACAAATGCTTTCCATCTTATTTGACAGTTTCATCATCTCTGCAGCTGACTGAACACAGAGGGCCTCATTCTATTATCGGCCGTAAAACGGCCGCAAGGCTGCGATTCCTTGCGGGGGTTCCGTTATCTTGGAATTTAATTATACGGCCCCACAAGGATCTCCCCTTACGGCTGGCCATATATCTTGCAACCGGCCGTAAGCTCAGAAAACTTTAAACGCAAAAATAAATTCAAGACGGCACTGTACAGCTCTGTAAATGCTAGGGATCATATTGGGGGACATGAGGATTAATAGCAACCCCCTCTCAAGCTTGCACATCAGCCCAAATCCGAGTTTACATTAACTGTTTATTGCTTTTAGCCTTGCAGAGAGGGTTCCCGGAGTAATAGAATAGCAACCGGGATTTTCTTGCGGCTGAAACTCTTGCGGCCGTTTTAGATCAAAGGCTTTCCTCCGGCGCAAGCGGCCACAAGGGATAGCAAGGCGCCGGCCGCAAGCCTGCCGGAATCCCCGGCCTGAGCGGAATAGAATAGCCGAATAGCCTTGCGGCCCCGCATCTCCTACGGCCATTAATAGAATGAGGCCCAGAGAGTTTGCAGCCTTTGAACAGCATAAAGATCACCTATACAGGTATATCATTTAATTATGTTCACATGGAACAAAAAGGGATTAAGTCTTTTTACTTTGAATTGATGACAGTTATTGATTAATTAACGTATATTAATATATTAATTCATACATTCATTAATAATTAGTAATCATTACAAAAAAAGCTTACATTTTATACTGCAATAAAAATAAAAATGTTTAACCTGCACTTATATATCTGCCTTACTGCTCATTCATGTACATTGCTTTAGGAACTATTAATTAATAATAATAAAAAAAAACTTTTTTTTAATAATAGATCAAAAAATATGTGCATTTTACAAAGGACTTACATATCAGGAGTGCTTATAATTGCCTGACAGGAATAGGACATTTAAAGCACTTAAATATTTAAAGCAGTTTCTTAGATTCTGACATGTGCTACATTTAATATTTTATACTGCTTTTTTTTATGAATATATTGATGATTATGCGTTTATGTTTTGCATCTATGCGAATATATCCGTGTTGCTGCTGATTGCCTGATAGGGATGAACCCAAATCTTACAAATGCTTTCCATCTTATCTGACAGTTTCATCATCTCTGCAGCTGACTGAACACAGAGAGTGACATTTACAGCCTTTGAACAGCATAAAGATCACCTATACAGGTATATCATTTAAATACCTTCTTATGGAACAAAAAAGGATGAAGTCTTTCTTATTTTGAATTGATGACAGTTATTGATTAATTAACGTATATTAATATATAAATTAATCAATAATTAGTAATCATTACAAAAAAAGCTTACATTTTATACTGCAATAAAAATAATAAAAAAATGCATTTATATATCTGCCTTACTGCTCATTCATGTGCATTGCTTTTGGAACTATGAATTAATAATAATTAAAAAACAACAAAAAAAACATTTATTATAGATCTAAAAATATGTACATTTTACAAAGCACTTACATTTCTGGAGTGCTTATAATTGCCTAACATAAAAATTTAAAGCAGTTTCTTAGATTCTGACATGTGCTACTATTAATATTTTATATTGCTTTTATTTATGAATATATTGATGATTATGCATTTATGTTTTGCATCTATGCCAATTAAACATCATAGTTTCAATGAGTCACGAATTAATTGAATTAAAATGATTGTCATTTAATTATACAGATTACTCATCTCTGCACCTGACTGAAGACAGAGAGTGAATTCTGCAGGATTTGTTCTGAAATAACATCAATTTCACAGGTATATGATTTCATGATGCCCTTTTTGTTTTGCATTGATGACAGTTAATGAATAATTAATTAACCTATAATTATTTAGGGCCTCATTCAATTGTAATTTGCAAAATTGAATAGTGCTCTATATAAGGACATAGCATATTATTTTTACATAACTTTTTAGTTAATGAACATCGATCCAAAACCAAGGTTTTAACCAACTAAAAACGTACCCAAAAAATATCCTATGTGCTTATATAGTGCCCTATTTCAATGCGCAAATTGCAAATTGATGAGGACCTTAGTATGGAATTATTAATTCATAATAACCCCCAAAAAAATATGCATACATATATGCTTACCTAATTAACTTTTAAAGAATGCAAATTACACCTATAAGTCAGTTGATTTCATCATTAATACAATTACAAAATTGCACATTTTTTTAAGCCCGATCTATATTTCATAGCTCTTTCTGTTTGATCTTCTTTAGGAAAACATAATTACCTCTTTAGGTTTACCATTGATGTCAGTTATTGATTAATTCATTAACGTATATTCATTTATTAATGACCTAATAATTAATTTGAAAAACAAATATGTATATATATATATATATATATATATATATCAATATATATATATATATATATATATATATATATATATATATATTGATATATATATACACATATAATATATGTGCAGCACTTTCCTTTTTAATGTATGCCAATAAAAAAAAACTTAATGGAATAATTTATTTCATGGAAAAATTCTAAATGCTTTTCAAATCATTGCATTCTTTCATTAATGTTATTTAGGTTTTACATTGAGAGCAGCTACAAACAATATGTACAATACAAAAAAACATTACATCTTACACCAGTATTTACAATTACAGATTACAATGGCGGACAGCAGAGTAGACAGGATTGAATGCAATAGAAGAGTGGCAAGGGAAAGGAAGCAAAGGTGGAGAGATGCACAGTCCCCCTAGACTTCCCAACTCTTGAAAGAAGAAGATCGACATAGACTTTAAAAAAAAAGAAAAATGAGTAAGAGATCACAAAGTGAGTGTGCTGGAGCTTCAAAGAAAAGAAAAAGTAAACAAAAACATGCCTGTGAAACATTGCCTAATGATCCAATATTGCCTCTTGACACCAATGTTCATACACATGACACCAATGTAGATGTAGAAAGTTGTAGTGATATCTATGTTGAGGAAGCTCAGGATACTGCTTTAATTACAGCACTAACAGTAGACACTCATTATTGTGGATTACTCAATGTTGTTTGTTAGTTTTGTGGGAGCTATCATTTTCTCAAGGAAAGGCCAACTGACGGAGACTTCATTAGTTGCTGTCAGAAAGGAAAGGTAAGACTTTCACAAAGATACACATTTCCAGATTACTTACAAAGTATAATGAGCGATCCAACATTTCCAAATTATTCCAATAAAAAAAAAAAAAAAAAAACAGGTCTTATAACAGTGCAATTTAATTTGCTTCTATGGGTGCTACATTAGCAGAAAATGTCCCAGGACATGGTCCATATTGTTTTAGAATTCAAGGACAAATTTACCACCGCACTTCACATTTACACCCACAAGAAGGACAGCAAAGGAAATTTATATATATGTTATATGTCTTAGATACAATGGAAGCTGTTGAACAACGGATGACACTTCCAGAAAATAAACAGTGTTTGCACATAGTCTTTGAACAGCTGGATACAATTATGGCCAAGAGCCCATACAGTCAAGCATACAAACAATTGGCACAGGTTGAAAAAAGAAAAACAGCAACATTCTCAAATACATCAGTTGCCAATGCCAAGAGTAAATATGGTTTTGAAAAGAGATCGCAATACTGATCAAAGACGTTATAATTTACCAACAGTAAATGAAGTTGCCATGGTCTTTAAAAATGAGGATGGTGAACCACCTTTTCAGCAGGATATTAGAATATATCCATGCAATGAAGACCAACCTTTTATAAACATAAATATATTAAGTTGTAATTTGGATCTAATGACATATCCCATTTTCTTTCCAAATGGTGAGCTAGGATGGGAACCAAAATTACAATTACAAAGTTGCAATAGTAAAGTTCCTGTTAGAAGCAATATTTCTATGCTGGAATATAAAGTGGCAAAAACTGCTATTGGGGATTATTTTAATCCTATTTTAGATGGGGGCAAACTCACACAACAATGGATTATTGATTCCTATCTACAAGTCGAATCAAATAGTCAAAATGTTATAAAAGTTCACTAAAATAAGCTTTGAGTAGAACAATATTGTGGATTGCTGGATTATGTTGCTGAATTGGCTACCAACAGAGACATTCCAGCCGGAAGTGCAATTATTTTGCCATATACTTTCCAAGGATCTCCTTGCAATATGCAAGAAAGATATAATGATGCCATGGCACATGTAATCCACAATGGCCAGAGATCAAGGAAAATGTTAATCTTGGACAAAATACTTCTGACCAAACAGATTAAGTGACAAGAGTATTCAAAATAAAACTCAATTAATTAAGACATGGTATAACTAATGCACAGTTATTTATAAAATGTGTGGCTTTTGTTTATACCATTGAATTTAAAAAAGAGGCCTGCCACATGCACGCATACTTTTAATCCTGCAGGAAAAGGATAAATTGAATACTACAGAGAGAGTGGATTCAGTAATTACTGCTGAATTGCCACATTCAGAAAAATATTCCAAACTTTATGAGATTATAACACACAGAATGATTCATGGGCCATGTGGAGACATCAATCCAAATTCACAATGTATGAAAAATAAAAAATGTACAAAACAATTTCAAATGCAAACTTATGCTAATTGTGATGTATACCGTTTGTATAAAAGAAAAGAAGGACAAACAGCTATTATTCGTGTTCCATAAAATCCACACTTGCCGATGCCGTACAATGCACACATATATGTGGAAGCTTGCACTTCTAGTATATCCATCAAATACGTGTATAAATATATATATATACAAAGGATATGATGCAGCAAAGGAATATCCAATTTTACGAGACAGACTTTCTAATTATTTAGATGCTCGCTATGTCAGTGCTCCTGAAGCAATGTGGCGTCTTCTAAAATTTGAGATGCATGATCGGTCATATGCTGTGTATTGATTTGCTTTACATTTGCCACAACGTCATTTTGTTTGCTTTACTGCAGGCAATGAAAGAACTGCCTTAGCCCAAAGTGAACATCGAGAAACAACACTTACTGCTTGGTTTCAATTAATCTGCCAGGTCTTCTTTTACATGTTCCTGGTGCACAAAGTTATGAACATTTACGCACAGTGAATTACATAGTTTATGATACTTTCCTATTAGCTGCAAGACATCAAAACTCCATAGCAGATGATACATAATGGGAGAAGTATTTGGAAGAAGCAGCATTATGTCAAATGCCAAAGCAAATAAGAGAACAATTTGTATTCATTTGCATCTGTTGCAATGTACCTGATGCATTTGCTTTGTGGGAAACATTTCAATTAAATATGTTTGAAGACTTCTTGAAACGTTACAATGAGCCATTTGCACTGTTAAAAGCATTAATGGAAATTCAAGAAATATTTCTTGCTCATGGATTAAATTGTGCAAGTTTTAATTGACCTAATCCAGGATTTATAGATGACATAAACTTTAATGATTATGACACTGAGCTTAACAACAAAAAACACAAGAAAAACTGGCAACTTTAAATACTTTACAATTGCAAGCATTTAATGCCATCACAAATGCTACAGATGATGAAATGGTCAAAGACCATTATTTCTATCTAGATGGCCCTAGTGGATCAGGCAAAACTTATCTGTACAATTATTTGATGAATTACATTCGAGCACAGGGTCAAATAGCAATGCCATTTGCAACAACTGAAATTGCCGCACTTTTGTTAGAAGGTGGCAGAACTGTGCATAGAGGATTTAAACTGCCAGTTCCCATTTTAGAAACATTAGTGTCAGATATTCAACTGAATTCTTTACAAGCCAAAACATTTAAAAAAAGTAAATTCATTATCATAGTTGAGGCAACAATGATGTCATGTCATGCCTTGCAATGTTTTGAGATTGTTAAAAGAAGTGATGGATAATATTTTGCCATTTGGTGGAAAGGTGATGTTGTTAGGAGGAGATTTTAGGCAAACATTACCTGCTGTGCCACATGGAAATAGGATTGACATCATTTAAATATGTATCAAGACAAGTAAACTGTGGAAAATATTTACACACCTCAAATTAGAATTAATTTAGAAGTAAAACATCCACAAATAAATGATTTACCCAATGATACAATTGAAATTCCATCACAAATGGTTTGCAAGGAATCACTCATATCAGCAGTTGTTGTAAGCACTCTCAATAACAACGATTACTCATACATTGCAAACAAAGTGATATTCACATCCAAAAATAAAGATATCTTGAATCTAAATAACAACATTTTTTAATTCATCAACACACCCCAAAATAATTATTACAGTGCAGATTCATTTCTGGCTGACGATAAAGACAGTGAATCGAATTTTAGTATAGAATTTATTAATTCTTTAACGCCATCTGAAATGCCACCACATGTTTTGCAATTGAAAAAAGGGGCAATTATCATGCTATTGAGAAATATAAATCCAAAAAAGGACTTTGTAATGGGACCAGATTAATTGTGCACGATGTAAAAGTCTGCTGGGCTCTTTTTAAGGAAACCACTTGGACATGCAAAAACAAAAAGTATTGGAATGTCTTGGAAATGGCCTTTTGCCAGGATTGGTCCCACAAAACAGTTATGTTGCTTTTTATTACTATTATACTGTTTAAAGTTTAATACTTTATGTTTGTGATGTTAAAATTATTTTTGCAAAGGTCACAAAAGTTGTTTCATTGTAAATAATTAAGGATTCATGTTAGTAGGAGGATGATGATTTGTTGTAAAAATTAAATGTATAATTAAATACAGAGTATTGATCCAGGGAGTAATCCAATCACCAGTTAACTGGGTCAGGAAGGAATTAATTGTTTCCCTTCTTTGATAAAATTGGCTAAGTTTTCATGTTTTTTTTAAACTGTTTTCCTTCCTCTGGATTCAATAACTATGTGGTTTAACAGTACTTTAAATAAAAGTTGAATGTTACAAACCATTATGTAATGGTTTCATATACTTATTCATATAAAGTTTACCTAATGTTATGTTACTCATCCATACCTCAGATTTAAAAAAAATTGTATTGTTAATAAAAATGGTTCACTAATGTTTCAAATCTAAGTTGCATGTTGCAAAGCATTTATGTAATGGTTTACAAATATGTATTCATACAAACTTCATCCATTGTTACATTATTCCTGCATTCATGACGATTAAAATTTTTAATATGGTTAAAAAATGATCGTTTACCAGTTGTTGAAAGACAAGTTGACTGTTAACAAAATTTTAAAAAAATTATTATAATTGCTGTACTTCTTTCTACATAACAAAAAGGTTAAGAGTGTTACAGACTCACATTGTTTGGCAAACAGCATTCCCAGTATTACAATTTTATTGACCATCATTTTTTGACGGGCAAGTCGCTAGTATATATATTATTATTATTATTATTATTATTATTATTATTATTATTATTATTATAATTATTACATTGCTTATGATTTAGTTTGGTTCTGGTGGTCTATAAGGTATTTACTGACTAATTTATATTTAAACATCAGGTTCCTTCACTACATAAAGTCATAATTTCACTTTTTGTTATTAGTCCTTTATAGGATATATTCACTTTATGTCAATTTACTGACTTTAGGCTCTGCATCATTTGAAGGCCACAGTTCTAGCCTATGCAATTCTGGTGATGTGTGAGAGCTCTGGGAGGTTGCCTGGGAGATACAAGTTCAACACGTAGCTGTCCTAGACTCCCGACAAAAGTTTATCTCTTGGGTGGTAAAACAGTGCTATCTATATTTTGTTATGTTATGTGTGGCTTGAGATCTTATTGTTCACTTTCTCATGCAGAAAACAAGAGACAAAGTTCTCTCAGCTTATAGATGATTAACTTCTTTCATTGGCCCTGACGGCTCCTCCTTACACTTTTTCGCACACTTATCCCCAACTACATTAGTGAAGCGCAAACAATTGAAACCCGCTCTAGCCATCTTCATAAAACACAAGATACAATATGGATGGAACTTTCCTTTTGTACTCCTCTTCCAAACAAATTGAACTTCTTTTGCAGCATACAACTTGGAAGAATGTTGTAGCCATCTACGCTATTTAAGCCTTATCTCTGTGGGGGATTGTGACCAGGATGGCCGTGTAGAGCTGTGCTTTCCTGACTTAGAAACGGATACCTTCTGGTGAGGCAGCAAACATGTTTATTAAGAAATAACAAAACAAACAGGAGCAGTATCTCTGCTTAAATAACGAAAATAAACATCTACATATACGGACTGACTGTGACATAGGAACGCCCTGACTATACCTGTGCAGCTTACCTGCAACAGGGGAAAACAGACTACACCCCGGTGTCTTCAGGACGGAGCTCCCACTCCGTTGTACTCGGGAAGGAGTAATTTCGTAGGAATAGCGCCACCTAGTGGCAAGGACACAGACAGTCTTTTAATAATGATAATTTGCCACCTTGTGGCCAGGATACAAATAGTCTCCGACTATTGCGATATCGCCACCTTGTGGCCAGGTTACAGTTAGTCTCTGGTTATTGAAAGATTGCCACCTTGTGGCCAGGATAAAAATAAATAGTCTCCGACTATTGCGATTTTGCCACCTTGTGGCCAGGATACAAACAGTCTCTTGTATATCGGTAGTCTTTTCCACGTTTCTACATCTGTAGCCGCGGATGAAGCATAGAGCCCGCCCGTCTCTCCCGTATGCTTCACCCCAGGGACCCTTTGATACAGCAGTATTAAATTATTGCATATGTATCGGTCAAACACTCAGCAACTTCCCTGGGGCATAATCAGTCTAATATCTTCAAACAGGGCCTCTGTCAGTTCCACACTCAGCAACTTCCCAGGGGCATAATCAGTCTAATACCTTCAAACATGGCCTCTGTCAGTTTCACACTCAGCAACTTCCCTAAGGCATAATCAGTCTGGTACCTTCAAACAGGGCCTCTGTCAGTTCCACACTCAGCAACTTCCCTGAGGCGTAATTAGTCTGGTTCCTTCAACTCCAAGAAACCGCAGGATCTCACTCACCACATTGCTTCTCCAAACGATTCACCTTGGTCATCCCCGCAGCAATTCAGGCAGCTGTCAGTCCTCTCAACTAGCTGTACTTTACAGGCTCCTTCCAGCTTGTCTCCTAGGCAAGGCCCCAGCTTCTGACTTCTGCTTCCAAACTACTCAGGACAGAGCCTAATCAGCAGCACACCCCTCCCCTTCATTGGGGCTTCCTGGGGTTTTTATAGTGAAGCACTGGACCAGGTGAATTTAAGTGTTTTAACTGTGTGAGAGCTGGATACAAGGAGCAGTTCAGCCTATGGCTTACATAACGGCCCTCAATAATCTGTCCCCGGCTCCTTACATTCTCACAGGGATCTAAATATACAACAAAAGCATCGACCCACTAAGACCAACTAGATAATGGACAGAAGCTCCAAAAAATAAACATGAAAGAAGGGTGGTGACCACCAGAGGAGGAATCTCATCATTGCCAGGGGATAATATCTCCACATCATGAGACTTAGACAAACCTTCTACATCTGCTTAAAGAGTTACCTTTATTTGTTGGTTTAAAGAATATTTTTTATTATACTAACAATATATCTGTTATAGCTATATTTACGCAACAGAAGTAAAGTTAAATGTAATCTTTTAATTCACGATTATATACTGTACTTGAATTTAAACAGAGAGAGTTTAGTTTTGTCTTAACTCTGTATAGAAGGTGAAAGCTCTAGGAGGAATGTTTACATAATCTTAATTAAATATATGAACCAATTAAATGTATGGGCTTATACCATAACAAAGAAAAAATCCAAACTTTAAATTATTATTTTTTTTCTCCCTTATTTTTCTGCATACAAGACATACATATTTAAACATACATAAACATACATTCATAAACACACCTTGAAAATAGAGGTAATAAACATTTCTTAGTTTTTAATCACCTGAGATTCCAGAAAACAAAAATAAGCATAAACAAAGATGAAATTATATAGTATTATGATCCTAGAGAGACCATTTGGTGGTGATGTATTTCCCTTTTACAGACAGGTAAGGCCCTTTTCAAATTCTCTATCTCTGTCCATTATTCTTTTTACTTCAACCCAAACAGGTATACATTTGGACTTCCATGATTTAGGTATAAGCCATTTCGCAGTTAGTAAAATATGGGAAATCAAAAGTTTACATTGAGGTGGAATTTGAGCAGGAAAAATATGAAAGCGAAAAATCTCTATATGGAATGACCATCCCTTTAGGAATAATATAATTAGTTGTATCGGTATATAGATGACGTGATTGTAATCTGGAAATCAGAAGATAAAAACGATAAAGATAGGTTCCTTGATTATGTTAACTGTAACAATATGAACCCTAAGTTCACTATGAACACCGATCCAAAGAGTCTCCATTTTTTGGATGTGATATTGATAGGGGACATTAATGGGATATCTTCACGTATTTATACTAAACCGATGGACAGTAACGCCTGTCTCCATGCTGGAAGTGGCCATAAAAGGAATTGGATTACCAATATTCCTTATGGCCAGTTCCAGAGGGTTAGGCAAAAGTGTGCTAACATTGTACATTTTGAGGAAGAGTACCTCTATGATGAGTAAATGTAAGGCAAGAGGGTATAGAGATCATACTATAAAGAAAGCTTATACTGTTATGGATTAGGATCAGTACAAAATGCATAACTGTATTCGTGCACCTACTTATATATCTTATCTTCGCAGTATTATCGTATAACCAAGTTTTACTAATAAATGCTGAATCATTGGGAGACTCTAAAATGGAGGATTTGTCACTCCCCTTCATACAAGATGTAGGCAGCACAATTTCCGGTCTGTTAAGGATTATGAGTCTTATCACACCCTGAGCACGAGGAGGAGAACGTCATCTTCCCTTTGTTCTAAACTTCTGACCAATGAGAGGAAGACTCATCCCCCTGTGGGATGACACCTAGAGACTCCTTAATGTTTTTAACCCAATGTCTGATCAAGGTCTCATAAAAGCAGACACCTCAGAACCAATGAATTACCGAATAAACCTGATGTTTTGCTTAATTGTAACTTTTATCTGATTACTAAAAACTATATAAATGATGGCTAACGTAATAAAACTAGAAGAGAGAAAGCTGTATACCAGAACTCTGTGTTGGTGTATTATTTCTCTAAGGTGTGCACACTATATAAATATTGGTAATTTGGCCAGGGACAGATATTTCAGAAAAATACTTTGTTATTTACCAAAACAATACTAGAGCGAGGGAACTCAAGAGAGAGGGTCTTCTCAATAAAAATAGGAAAAGAGATACAAACACACAATCCAAAGATACATGCAGATTCCTTACAAAGTATAATCAAGCTCATGGTGAGATAGCCAGAATTTTCAAAAAACACTGGCATATTCTACAAGCAGATAGTGTTTTAAAAAATATTCTTCCTGCTAAACCAGTTCTAACATTTAAGGGAAATCGTGATCTAAAACAAATTTTAGCTCCAAGTGAGTTAAAAAACCTGGCAGGTCTTAGGGAGTCTAGTTGGTTACAGTCTATAAAAGGGTGTTACAAATGTCACACTATGAATTGTAATACATGCAAATATGTGAAGCCAATTAACAAGGACATTGTTGTATCAAAACAACTAGGTTTAGAACTTAAAATTAAACACTTCTTGAATTGTAAAAGTGACTTTGTGGTGTACGTGATTACATGTTCTTGTGGTAAACAATATACTGGTTGAACCACAAGGTCTCTTAAGAGACGGTTTTATGAACATTTATTCAATGTGGAGAAAGGAGTTTTAACAAACGGCTTTTCTTCACATATACAAGAACATAAAAAAGCCATTGAAGGGATAACTATAAAAGCGGTTGATCATGTTCCACGGAATAATAGAAGGGGGAATCGTATTTTGCAACTGAGACAGAAAGAAACTTTTAGATACATAAATTGAATACTTTAGAAACTTTTGGATTGAATCGAGATATTGATCTAGCAGCTTTTTTAGAGAAGTAATATTTATGGTCTACTTCATTATTTTAGAGACTCTTTTTTTGTATTGATAGGCATATATATATTTTTAGTTTTTATTATTATTTATTATTTATTATCTATTATTTTTAATTTTAATGTTAAGTCACCACTAGAATTGGACCTCGTTTTCATATGAATTTAGGGCCCATTTATGAATAAACTAATAGGACTCTTTAGTAGTAAAATTTAATTTTTTCTGGCTACACTTTATAGATAATTATTAATTTAGGTCATTTCATTGGTTTGTGATTTTATTTATTTATCTTATCTTTAGATTTCCTTTGGGTGGTTTTATTACTTTTTCTCTACAGGAATTCTTTGGTGTGTATATATATTTTCGCTATATATATTTTTTATTATTTTTTATATAAATATATTTCATATGTATTATTTATGTATTTTTTCATGTATATTTCAATATTTGCATTATACATTTCGTTTTTTTTCTTGTTGTATATTGTATTTCCTACTGTTTGGAGTTTGTCCTTTCATGCGGAGATGTCATCTTGAGCTTTCTATGTACGTTAGGTGTCCTTTGTGGTGTTGTGTGCAAACTGCTCTTCTTCTCTGAGCTTGTTTGTTGTTCTGCGGAGTAAAGTGAAAAGCATATGCGTTACACAAGTTGATATGTACTTTCTGGAACCCTGTGGGTGCGTGGTGACGTAATCGTGCACGCCGCATAACGCTATGCACGACTCCAAATTGGAGGAGAGGGTAATGGGAACCTCCTATAAATACATGAAAAAGTTAGATATTTTATATATATCATTATTAACCATTGATAAAGCCCAATAGACAGGCGAAATGCATTTGGTACCACAGGTAGACACATTGGTGTTCTGTTTTCATTTATACATAGTTTTTTACTTAAATTTTTATATAGCACTATACTTTTCTTTATTTATATTTTATTTGGATTGGTTGTTTTCATCAAATGGACTTTTAAATGGACTTTTGATTGCTTTTTGTTATACTACCTTGTTGGCTTTATCTGATTATGGATGTCAACTTCTAACTCTTAGTAGAGGTTTTGGCCACCTATTCTAATCATTCACCCTGAAACTATAAGGTGGACCTTTATCCTCCAGGAGAGTTATACTGTGGATATCGGATATATTCAAGGTGTATTTTGTCTTTGGGATTATATTCTACCATTCTGCTAATAAGGATTGTCTCGTGGAAGCAGTGCAATAAGCGAATGTGGAAGATCAAAGTATAATCATATGTGCATATAAGATACCTCTTATATAGAGGGTAATACATGTGAGTGTCAATTTTTATGCCTGTATACTTAGAAATAAAACTATATTGATTTGCACTAGGAAGTGGCGTGCGTTCTTCCCCTCTTTTTTCAGTTTCTTTTTTAGTTATCTCCTGATTGAGTTCCAGCAATTCATCTGGAGTTATTTTAGGGAGATTAATCTCTGCTAAACAAAAGTCGATTTCACTTTTAGAGGATTTAACAAAGCCAGCTTCTGTTTCAAGATTGTATAGAGTCTTATAATATGATTCAAAAGTTTCTCCTATTTCCTTGGGATGAGAGTATTTCACATTATTTTTATTTCTTATATTTCAGATTCTTTGATTTAATCTTTGGTTTTTTATTTTATTAACCAGCAAACTACCCTCTTAATTCCCCAAGGCAAAGAGCGCTTGCTGGTATCTAAAGATCATGTTACCAGTATGAGCTTGTAGGATCTTTTGAACCTGTAATTTTATTTTCTTAACCTGGCTACTTAGAATTTGATTCGATAAAATGCTATTTTCATTTTGAAGTTTATTTAGTTTGATATATAGCTCTCTTAGGGGGTTACCCCTTATTCTTTTCAGAAATGCTGTTCTCGCTATCCTACCATATGGTGGTATAAGGCAGTACCGAATCAATATAAATATCAAAAAAAGCTGTTAATATCCTCTTTCAATTTAGCCCTACATTCCTGAGATTTTAACTGTACTGCATCCATCTTTCAATGCCTAATATTTGAAGTCCTGTGAGTCCTTCATAGTCATGCAAATCATTGCACAATCCGACCATGTAATATGTAATATTACCGATCTGAATAGATTTTTCGTGTATAAATCCATGAAAAAATGATCTAAACTGGTATACGTATTATGTCTACCAGAACAGTACGTATAGTCTCTTATCTTAGGGGTAAGTGTTCTCCAACAATCATACAGTTCGCTTCTATGAATTACCAAGAAGAACTGTTTAGCTAATCTTTTACAAGTTTCAAACCAGCCTTGCTTAAAAGTAGTATCCAAACGGAAATCTGAAATCATGTTGAAGTTTTCTCATAAGATTAGTCTACCTACTTTAATTGTATTAATCTGTTTAAGGACTTTCTTCAAAAACGTAATTTGATTATAACTAGGTTATAAATTTAAGTATAGCGATCATTTTTGATCTTCCCTTGCCATATGATATATCTACAGACTTTATCTAAAATCTTATTTTGTTCACATATTGCTAATTTCATATTAAACATAATAGCAACAGCTCAGGATTTAGATTTATATGATATGTTTACAGGTTCATTATAGAATTTATTAGAAATTTTAGGGCATTTGCCCTCCCTTCCAATGTGTTTCTTGAAAACACATAATATCTGCTTTTTCTTTATTCAATTCTAACATTGCTAGCCTTCTTTTAAATGGAGTATTAACGACCTGAGCATTTTGAGAAATAATTTTAATTCCCATAACTTTTCCCATAAAGATATCTAAGACAATTTTCTTTAGGATTCTCTTTGTTTGAGCATTTCCATACCTCTATACATTAAAAAACATACACCCACATACCAATAGATGAATTGTGATATTCTTAGCAGCTATCTTTCTTTTTATAGGATGGAATGGCGTGGAGATGTCAGGTCAAACATGAACAAGAATGGAGAGAGCATGAGGCTTTCTCTAAATCTATAAATATCTCACCTGCATTTATCTGTTTTATCTCTCCATATAGGGACATCAACAGCAAAACAAAAGAAGAAACAGGGTGAGGAAAAAAAAGAAAAAAAAAAAGAAAGAAAGGAAGGAATGGGAAGGAAGCATATACATAATCCCATTCAACCTCTGGTTCAACATATTTAATTAAAATGTAGATGCTGAATTAAGATCAACTCCTTTAACGAGGGCTCAAAGTATTTCAATTCAAATCCACCATCATGATAGAACTCTATGTTTCAAATATATTCACTAACCACATATATGTTAGAACAGTGTGTTCCAGAAGGGAAAAAAAAAGTCACTTCAGACCTCTATTTCACATATCTAAAGAAAGAATAAATACCAAATTGCTATCTTCTCCTTTAATAAGGAGAACTCCAAATGTTCAAAAATATTGCCCCCTACTTTTCATTTACAAATCAATGTGTTTCAAAAATATTCAAGTTCATCACCATCCACATTTACAACGCAGAATAATGTGTTCCGAATAAGTGAAATTTAGATTTAAATACAAACTAATACCTTCTACTCAAATAAGAGGGTCTTTAAAATCCCGAAATTGTCTAAATTCTTATTATCAATAAATCCTTAATTAGCTGTGCCCCCAATATCAAACCTTCATAAAAATAACTAAATAAAAAAAAAATATAGAATTAATATATTTTCCTTAATAAGGGGAACTCAGAAGAATCACATTTATTTCCGTCAACATATAAATAGTAGAACAGTGTGTTTAAAAAATATTTAAAATTATCACCATCAACATTTGTATAATAGCGTAATGTGTTCCAACTAAGTGAAAATTAAGTGTAAGTAGTAACTAATATCTTCTCCTCAAATGAGGATGTTTTTAAGTGACCAAAATTAGCTATATTCTTATTACCAATAGCCTATTAATTAGCTGTGTCCCCCATATCTAACCTCCCTAGAGATTATATTTCATGCAGAGGGAGAGAAAGAGAAAAAAAAGGATCCCCCTGTTTATCCCACGAAGGGGAATTATTTAGATCCTCTCTAGAATCTGTTCTTTTAATTCTTGAGTTAGTGAATTCTGTAACTCATCTAGGAAACTCTTTATCTTGGACACCGTAAGGGCTTCTTAAGAAATCTGGGTTTCAATCGAGGGAGGTTAAGGATTTAATATGTCCTGAGTACTCTGGTTTGGCAAAGTGTCTAATAGAGACGAATCCAATTGTGAAATCTCACTTTAATTCTCTTTATTTTTGGGAGAGAAAAAATTTAGATAAAACCAGGGGAGATGAATATGCCTTTAACTTCCAAAAGTTCCCATATACAGCCCCCTAGTCATGATGTACACCTGTAGGTGATCTCTCTCAATTTTGGGTGACTATTTCACCTTTATTTAAGTGAGCGGGACCACTTTTAATAGTTGTAACAGCTGGATCCTCAACTCTTATTATATGGCTAGGCTCTGTTCAGGTCACAAGTATAATAAAACACTCTCTGAAGGTTCCCGATTACTGTATATACTCGAGTATAAGCCGACCCGAGTATAAGCCGAGGCACCCATTTTACCACAAAATACTGGGTAAAATGAGTGACTCGAGTAAAAGCAGAGGGTGGGAAATTTGCTGTCCACTGTGTCCCTCTTGTGCCCTCTGTGTCCCCCTCTCTCTCCGTGTCTCTTCTCCCCTCTCCCTTCCCTGTGTCTCTTCTCCCCTCTCCCTTCCCTGTGTCTCTTCCAACCTCTCCCTTCCCTGTGTCTCTTCCCCCCTCCCTTATCACCCTCCTCAACCCCACTCCTCAACCTCCCTTTTCATCCTCAACCTCCCTCCTCATCCTCAACCTCAACTCCCTCCTCAGCCTCCCTCCTCATCCTCAACCCCCTCCTCAACCTCCCTCCTCATCCTCCCTCCTCAACCCCCCCTTCCTCATCCTCCCTCCTCAACCCCCCCTTCCTCATCCTCCCTCCTCATCCTCCCTCCTCAACCCCCCCATCCTTAACCCCCTCCTCAACCTTCCTCCTCAATGCCCACATCCTCAACCCCCCCTTCCTCATCCTCAACCCCCCATCCTCAACCTCACTCCTCATCCTCAACCTCCCTCCTCATCCTCAACCTCCCTCCTCATCCTCCCTCCTCATCCTCAACCTCCCTCCTCATCCCCCCATCCTCAAACCCCTCCTCAACCTTCCTCCTCAACCCCCCCATCCTCAACCCCCTCTTCAACCCCCCATCCTCATCCTCAACCCCCATCCTCAACCTCCCTCCTCAACCTCAACCCCCTCCTTAACCTCAACCCCCCTCCTCAACCTCCCCCCTCAATCCCCAACCCCCCTCCTCAACCCCCCTCCTCCACCTAAACCAGCCTAAATACCTCCCCCCTCTCCCCTCACTTACCTGCTTGTGCTCCGGCCTCCGGTCCTTGTCCCGGCGCGCATGTGACGTCACATGCGTGCCGCATCATTAGCATATACCGGGTGCCGGCACCCGGTATATGCTAATGAAGCGGCCGCATGTTACGTCACTCACATGCGCGCCGTCGCCGGGTCAAGGAGCGGAGGCCGGAGCACAAGCAGGTAAGTGAGGGGAGAGGGGGGAGGTATTTAGGGGGGTTTAGGTGGAGGAGGGGGGAGGGAAAGAGACACGGGGGTAGAGAGACACACGGGGGGCTATAGACACACGGGGGGGCTTTAGACACACAGCTCTGTTCAGGTCACAAGTATAATAAAACACTCTCTGAAGGTTCCCGATTACTGTATATACTCGAGTATAAGCCGACCCGAGTATAAGCCGAGGCACTCATTTTACCACAAAATACTGGGTAAAATGAGTGACTCGAGTAAAAGCAGAGGGTGGGAAATTTGCTGTCCACTGTGTCCCTCTTGTGCCCTCTGTGTCCCCCTCTCTCTCCGTGTCTCTTCTCCCCTCTCCCTTCCCTGTGTCTCTTCCAACCTCTCCCTTCCCTGTGTCTCTTCCCCCCTCCCTTATCACCCTCCTCAACCCCACTCCTCAACCTCCCTTTTCATCCTCAACCTCCCTCCTCATCCTCAACCTCCCTCCTCATCCTCAACCTCAACTCCCTCCTCAGCCTCCCTCCTCATCCTTAACCCCCTACCCAACCTCCCTCCTCATCCTCCCTCCTCAACCCCCCCTTCCTCATCCTCCCTCCTCAACCCCCCCTTCCTCATCCTCCCTCCTCATCCTCCCTCCTCAACCCCCCCATCCTTAACCCCCACCTCAACCTTCCTCCTCAATGCCCACATCCTCAACCCCCCCTTCCTCATCCTCAACCCCCCATCCTCAACCTCACTCCTCATCCTCAACCTCCCTCCTCATCCTCAACCTCCCTCCTCATCCTCCCTCCTCATCCTCAACCTCCCTCCTCATCCCCCCATCCTCAAACCCCTCCTCAACCTTCCTCCTCAACCCCCCCATCCTCAACCCCCTCTTCAACCCCCCATCCTCATCCTCAACCCCCATCTTCAACCTCCCTCCTCAACCTCAACCCCCTCCTTAACCTCAACCCCCCTCCTCAACCTCCCCCCTCAATCCCCAACCCCCCTCCTCAACCCCCCTCCTCCACCTAAACCAGCCTAAATACCTCCCCCCTCTCCCCTCACTTACCTGCTTGTGCTCCGGCCTCCGGTCCTTGTCCCGGCGCGCATGTGACGTCACATGCGTGCCGCATCATTAGCATATACCGGGTGCCGGCACCCGGTATATGCTAATGAAGCGGCCGCATGTTACGTCACTCACATGCGCGCCGTCGCCGGGTCAAGGAGCGGAGGCCGGAGCACAAGCAGGTAAGTGAGGGGAGAGGGGGGAGGTATTTAGGGGGGTTTAGGTGGAGGAGGGGGGAGGGAAAGAGACACGGGGGTAGAGAGACACACGGGGGGCTATAGACACACGGGGGGGCTTTAGACACACAGCTCTGTTCAGGTCACAAGTATAATAAAACACTCTCTGAAGGTTCCCGATTACTGTATATACTCGAGTATAAGCCGACCCGAGTATAAGCCGAGGCACCCATTTTACCACAAAATACTGGGTAAAATGAGTGACTCGAGTAAAAGCAGAGGGTGGGAAATTTGCTGTCCACTGTGTCCCTCTTGTGCCCTCTGTGTCCCCCTCTCTCTCCGTGTCTCTTCTCCCCTCTCCCTTCCCTGTGTCTCTTCTCCCCTCTACCTTCCCTGTGTCTCTTCCAACCTCTCCCTTCCGTGTGTCTCTTCCCCCCTCCCTTATCACCCTCCTCAACCCCACTCCTCAACCTCCCTTTTCATCCTCAACCTCCCTCCTCATCCTCAACCTCAACTCCCTCCTCAGCCTCCCTCCTCATCCTCAACCCCCTCCTCAACCTCCCTCCTCATCCTCCCTCCTCAACCCCCCCTTCCTCATCCTCCCTCCTCAACCCCCCCTTCCTCAACCTCCCTCCTCATCCTCCCTCCTCAACCCCCCCATCCTTAACCCCCTCCTCAACCTTCCTCCTCAATGCCCACATCCTCAACCCCCCCTTCCTCATCCTCAACCCCCCATCCTCAACCTCACTCCTCATCCTCAACCTCCCTCCTCATCCTCAACCTCACTCCTCATCCTCCCTCCTCATCCTCAACCTCCCTCCTCATCCCCCCCATCCTCAAACCCCTCCTCAACCTTCCTCCTCAACCCCCCCATCCTCAACCCCCTCTTCAACCCCCCATCCTCATCCTCAACCCCCATCCTCAACCTCCCTCCTCAACCTCAACCCCCTCCTTAACCTCAACCCCCCTCCTCATCCTCCCCCCTCATCCCCAACCCCCCTCCTCAACCCCCCTCCTCCACCTAAACCAGCCTAAATACCTCCCCCCTCTCCCCTCACTTACCTGCTTGTGCTCCGGCCTCCGGTCCTTGTCCTGGCGCGCATGTGACGTCACATGCGTGCCGCATCATTAGCATATACCGGGTGCCGGCACCCGGTATATGCTAATGAAGCGGCCGCATGTTACGTCACTCACATGCGCGCCGTCGCCGGGTCAAGGAGCGGAGGCCTGAGCACAAGCAAGTAAGTGAGAGGAGAGGGGGGAGGTATTTAGGGGGGTTTAGGTGGAGGAGGGGGGAGGGAAAGAGACACGGGGGTAGAGAGACACACGGGGGGCTATAGACACACGGGGGGGCTTTAGACACACAGGGGTAAGAGACACACGGGGGGGTTAGAGAGACACGGGGGGGTTAGTAAGACAATGGGGGGGAGTGACTCGAGTATAAGCCGAGGGGGCCCTTTTTTGCCTTAAAAAAAGGGCTGAAAAACTCAGCTTATACTCGAGTATATACGGTACATAGGTACCTTTATACTTCTTTTCTCCCCCTTTTCCCTCCTTCCTGGACTCCTTTTCTTTATATTCTTTTTATTTTACTTCCTTTGTATCCCCTCTTAATTGCAGATTACATTGTATTACAACAGATGGTTTCCTCAAGTTGTTAAAGGTTATTACAGGCTGATACTCTCCAGTCTGTTTTGGCCTATTATCGAGGACACTTATATCTGTGCATTCAGGGGTAATACAGTCCTGTCATATTAGAGAGTAGAAAAAAGTAGTATTTACCCTTAGATTCCATATCCCTCTGCCACCTCTACTACCCCATATCGCCAGCTCAGTGCTTCTCACTCGTCTGCAGCCCAGCACTGATTCAGGCTGTGCTGCTGCCACCGAGAGATCTAGGAATCCCCCGTGTGGGTATGCCTCTGCCTTGTACTGGTTATGGTTGTTGCTGCAGCTGGGCGTCATGCATGGTGGGAGATTCAGCACCTCCCTGCTCTCTCCAACAGATGACTTATAGCATCATTCAATTGCTATGAATTTGAGATCCAAGGTCGTAAGTGGATCGCGCAGGCAAATTCCCTATTTAATTGCCTCCATTTTGCGACCTTGGATCGGGTTCAGAGTGATGGCCCTGAAAAAATGGCCGCCGTGCCACTCAGAGCTTACACCAGTCTGAAGTCTTTGATATGTCACTTTTGCAGGGCTGAAATCTCAAATCCCTACTCAATTGCCCGATCCCTCCCACTTCGCTAAGGTATCCAAGCTCGCAAATCGCAAATGCAGGATGAGGTCCCACATGAGCTCAGGAGGACCCTCAAGGGCTTTAGAAACCCTTACGTATTCTCCCCCGATTGTCCCCACAACACCTAACACCCTCCCCACACTACTACATGAGACCCCAATGATGCAGGGGTCCCAATCGGGACCCCGCAGTGTGCCTGACTTAACTGCATGCTGGGGGTCCCCCGCAGTGTCCCCACATTAACCCTTTCAGTGGGGGGCCCGATGGGGACCACCGCTGCATTCAAAAAGTTCCCACGGAGAGTTCCCACATCCATCCCATGCTGGAATTTTTCCATCGGGACCACCAGAGTAACCCTTGCAACTGGGGTCCAGATCGGGACCCCCTTTGCATTGAAACATTTCAAATTCGAGGGGGGGCGGAGCTGGCATCTGGTGAAGGCAGACGTGGTTTACCAAGCTCTGTGCAAAGCTCTGAATTGGGCTTGTTGTTTTGCCCTGGAGCGGTCTCTTGGGCCCTGCCTGACATCAGGGGCACTACCGGAGGCTGTCCCCATCCCCCAGGGACTGATTTTAGGCCTCCGATTGTGGGGTGACGCCTGAGGTCTCAGAAGACCTTGGGGCTCTCTCTCCTAGCGCCTGGACAGGAGTTGGCGCAGACCCCGGTGGCGGCAGGATCCGGCCGGGGTCCCAGGGTGATCCCTCTGGCCAGAGTGTGGAGGACTGGAGACGGGGCGAAAAGCCCGCGAAAGCGCGGCCGCCATTTTGAAAAGGCGTCCGGCGTCTGCAGGTAGGGGAGAACTTCCCTAGAGGGGTGTGGATCCCCAGGGGGGCCCCAGGAGAGCTATAGTAATCCCCAATTGAGGGAGCAGAGCACCCAAAGCCCTTAGAGTGCAAGAGGGGTGCAAGGATCAGCACACTCCCCACTGATAAAGAACTGTGGCTGCCATAGGGAAAAGTGTAATAGTGAGGTAGGAGGAGGAAGCTATCTAAACTCTCCCCAGCTTGCACGGCACACAATACCCAGCTTATTGCTACTCCCCCACAAAACTCTGAGACCTGGTGTTAAGGTGGTGTGAATCAACTCTTTAAGCTATCCACTAAGGACTGAGCCTTTGATACAGAGACATTTCCTCACAGCATTGCCCGAGGCTGAATTGCACTATATTTGGGAGCCTTATGGGTGTACTTGGTTTCAGGAACTGACATTGTTTTTAGGCACTTTTATGCAATATATATACATCAAACAAAAATATTGTGCCTACCTATACTTGAAACCTGCGCCTCCACAGGCAGATACATGGACTGTGTTAATTTCTTACAACATCAGCACGTATTCTGCCACCCTGTGGACTTTTGCAATACTGCAGATCATCACTGGCTTTATACGAATAATATAAGATTGGAAGTCTCCCTGCCATTCATTGCTGCTTATTACTTGTACTGACCTATTCTACAGCTGAGTTCTACTTAACAAGCTCCTGTCAGCAAAAACAGACAGGCTACCCGAAGAGGGTACAACTTTTTGAGCCACTCTTCTACCAAAGAACTATTCTCTGCTTGACCTGATTTCCAAAGGCTACCTCAGAGCCCCAGTTGGGGACTACACTTTTATTATGGAATAAAGAGACGAATGGGGACTTGGCCTGGCAACACAGCTATCACCTGCCTCAACTAAACTTTATAAACTGGACAAACTCTACTAACTTAGTCTACTAAGCTGACTTTTACTCAGAACACTTGGGGCACAGCTTTCCCCTATATTATAACGAAGTGATTCCATAACGGATTCTTTGCTGACTCCTGCGGCCCGTTCTCCAAAATGCCGAAACCCAAAAGAACAGCTTCTGGGAAGGGCATACAGGAGCACTTTACACCTAAAACTGTCAGATGCTCCCCCCCTGTGGATTCCGCCTCAGAACACTCGGATGGCTCAGACAGGGAAGGGACTCCTGACACTCCTAGCCAATACCTGGACCTCTCGGCCAGGTCAGTGGCTACTATTGAGCGGCTCCTGGCAAAAGCTATTGACCCTCTGAGACAAGACTTGAAGGATCTGGGGCAACGTACTCAACTATTGGAGGACACGACGGATCAGATGGCCGAGGCGCAAGAAAGGGCATCGATCCTCTATTGCTCAAAACTCCATTCACATCTCTGACCTCACGGATAAGATAGAGGATCTGGAAAACCGGTCCCGCCGACACAACGTCCGCAACCGTGGCATCCCAAGAGCGATACAGGACCTGTCTGGCTACCTGAGGGATACAATCCCGATAATCCTTCCTAATCAGCCTGAAAACGTGTGGGAGATTGAGCGTGCCCATAGAGCCTTGGGAGGTACGAGAAGTTTGGAGGCTCCCAAGAATGTTATTGTTAGATTCTTAAGGCAGCAGGCCAGAGATCTTCTACTATCAGCCACCAGGAAGCTGCATACTATCAAGGGCCCGGACGATTCAACCCTGCAGTTCTATGCGGACCTATGCCCGGATACCCTGCATAAGCGGAGACTTATGAAACCGGCTACTGCTATTCTTCTTCAGCACAGGATACAGTACCGCTGGAACTTTCTGTTTGCTCTGACTTTCACTTTTCAAGGCAAGACTTATACCACCCGCTTCCTGGAAGACTGTTTAGATGTGTTACAGCGATTACATCTATGCCCGGAGTCCACGACAGCAGCAAACCAAGAGCATCTTGTTTCACTAATCCCTAAGAGGCAGCAGACTCCAAAGCCAGCACAAGCTCATGGCAAACAAGTTCCTGCCCTGGAGGGGCCCAGCGGATTCCGGGACTATGTAGGCGACCTGCAAGACAAACGCTTGGTATCCACGGCAGATTCTGGTTTCTCGGCCACTTCAAAGTCGGGCCCGCGACCTGAGAGACCTCCTACCTAGCTGGACTTTGATAACATTTTGCTGATTGCCTGATGTCCACTTCTCGTTATTTAAAGTTCAGATAGAATGTTGCTACAATAGTTTGAACTATTACCATTTAGAATTACTATAGTTTGCCAGACTAATTCCCCACATTATGTGGATTTGATTTTTCTTTATTTTCTAGAAAAAGAGATAGAAGGTTTATGTGTAGACGACTGTTTTATGGTTATTCTGCTATATTTTTGTAATTGCAGTTTGAGGATTAGACGTACTGTAAACTTGCTGTTTTCCTGCTCTGTTTTTTCTTTTTTTTTTTTTTATTGGTTTGTTTGTTTTGTCTCAGATTTACCTACCTCTCTGATATTAAACTGTCTTTCTCCCTTCTCATTGCTCTCAGCCCTCTTGATAAAAGGGAGATTCTTTTGCCGCCAACAGCATATTCGCTGGGACTTCTGTCTGCTCTCCGGGCTCCTCCACTCCTTGTCACTCACGAGCTCAGCTACCATGTAAGGTCGCATACATCTAGGACTCCACTCCCAACTTCCAATGGCTACTTCTAAATACACCATAATAACCCATAATGTGAAGGGCTTTAATTCCCCCTTTAAAAGGAGGAAAGAAAGCCTTTGCATTCTACAAAAAACACACTACCTCTGTCATTTTTATGCAGGAGACCCATTTCTCCCTCTGCAACAAACCTAAATTCTTACATAAGGATTACCCCACCTACTATCTGGCCTCTCTCCCTACTAAGAGAGCTGGATGTGCAATTTTATTGCATAAAACCTTCCCCTTCCAGGTAGAGACCACTCGGGTAGACGGGGACGGTAATTATGTTATGGCAACTGGGACTATAAGAGGGGAAAGAATAACGCTAGTATCCCTGTACTCCCCTACGAACTCTCCCTACACTGTTCTCATAGACCTGCTGACAAAACTAGAGACTCAGGATTTGGGGAAATTGATAATTGGGGGGGACCTTAACCTGACCTTAGATCCGACCCTTGATAGATCTGGAAAACCGACCAACAGACTTCCCAACAAGACTAATCAGATTAAGTCTTTACTAAACGGCTTGGGGTTGGTCGATGCCTGGAGGGGTAAGCACCCAGACAGGAGAGAGTACACATTCTACTCCTCGACTCCCCTGACATACTCTAGGATTGATGCTCTTCTTCTCACTTCCTCATTGTACGACTCTACCATAAACTCTGAGATAGTCCCCTGCCCCTGGTCAGACCATGCCCTGGTACTTGTTGAGCTGGATCTGGGTCCTAACCCTCGGCTTCCCTATACCTGGGCTCTGAACGAATTCCTACTGTCTAACCCAAGTAGTATGGATTCCATATCCAAAGACATACAGCTGTTTTTTGAGACTAATGTCTCCCCCGAAACTGGGGCTGGCTGGCTCTGGGCTGCCCATAAGGCTTTTGTTAGAGGAACTTGCATTAAGCTGTCCTCTATTCATAAGAAACTTCTTAGGCAGAAGGAGACAGAGCTTACAACCTCATTAAAGAGGTTAGAGGAGAAAAACCAACAGTGCCCCTCTCTTTAGGGGTGTAAGTTAATTGACCAAACTAGGCTAGAGCTGGACGCTATATTGTCCCATCGAACTGAATGAGCTATGAGAAAAATGAAGCACCTCTATTACTGGAAGGCAAATAAACCTGACTCTCTTTTGGCTAAAAGGCTAAACAATAAATTCTCCCAACCCAGAATCACCCAAATTAGGATACCTGCCGGCCAAATCTCCTACAGCAACAATGATATTCAAAAAACGTTTCAAAATTATTACCAAGAAATATATTCCTTGCAATCCCACTGTAGTGGATCAGATATAGATTCATTTCTAAATTTATGCGATCTCCCCAAAATACCGGATTATCAACTGGATGATTTGAACTTAGAAATAACCCAGGAGGAGGTTAAACTTACCATCCAGAATCTTAAGTTGGGCAAATCTCCAGGACCGGATGGCTTCACTAATTTGTATTATAAAAAATTTGAACCCCTTCTTACCCCCCACTTGACATCTCTTTTTAATGCCATATTAAACGGAGAGCCTATGCCCCCGGAGCTAAACCGGGCTGATCTAGTGGTTTTTCCAAAAGACGGCAGGGTACCTCTAGAGGTGAAAAATGACCGCCCTATATGGCCACACGCATTTCTAAATTTCTACCAGATTTGATCCATAAGGACCAAACTGGGTTTGTCCCCTTTAGAGAGGCCGGGGATAATGTTAGGAGGGTTCTGAACGCTCAGTTCTTGGCTCAGAAGTCGAATATACCAGCCTGCCTTTTAGCTTTAGATATAGAGAAAGCTTTTGACACGGTAGAATGGCCATATTTATATAAGATTCTAGACAAATTTGGATTCAAGGGACGCTTTATCAATCTACTTAGGAGATATTATGACTCCCCAGCAGCCAATCTAAAACTCCCAGGAGATCCCAAAGCCGACATCCAAATTCGAAGAGGGACCAGGCAAGGGTCCCCGCTCTCCCCACTGTTATTTGCTCTTGCCATAGAACCACTTGCGCAAGCGATTAGAGACAATCCTGTCATCCAGGGGGTACAGGTGGGCCTCCAGCATTTCAAATGCTCTCTCTTTGCGGATGACATGCTTTGCACCCTGACCAATCCCCTCTCATCCATACCAGCACTCATGTCCACTGTTCAGGATTTTGGCAGAATCTCGAGTCTCAAGTTGAACGTTGAGAAGACTGAGGCGCTAGGGATGGGATTGCCGCAGAGTGAGATTGACACCCTTAAAGCTAACCATCAGTTTATTTGGCCCGCACAGTCTATAAAATACTTAGGCGTCAGACTTACCTCCAAGTTCAGGGATCTGTACGGGGCAAATTTTCCCCCCTTGTACAGATCTCTGACATTGGATATGCAGAAATGGAGGAGCTTTAAAATCTCATGGACAAGCCGCATTGCGGCTGTGAAAATTAATATCTTACCTAAATTATTGTACTTATTTAGATCCCTTCCAATCCCACTCTCCCTTAAAGACCTAGATAAATTCCAGAATAGTATTTCCCGGTTCATATGGGACGATAAACGCCCTTGTATCCCCAGGCAGGTGATGTTTCGCTCCAAGAATAGAGGTGGTCTCGCGACCCCGAATTTAAGACTTTATCTTAAGGCCGCTCAATTAGCCCCTTTACCTAGAGCTCACTCTATGAAGCACCATCCATCCTGGGTCTTTATGGAAAATTACCAAATGTCTCCGCATAGTTGGGATAAGTTGGTTTGGATCCCTGTAGATTCTGCCCCCTTCATAACTCATCAAAACCCTATGATCTCCTTAACGCTTTAGTCCTGGAGATGGGCGAACTCTAGGCATCGACTTAGCTTGGAATTATCCCCTCTTCTGTCGGTTATGTCCTTTCCACAAATTTTAGCAGACTCAAGCTCCATGTCTAAATTCTGGTGGACTTCCAGACACCTGGATCGCATAGGAAACTGGTTCGCCAATGACAAACTACTGACCTATGACCAATTTTGCACGACTCATGACTTGCCAACTACGGAACTCTACAAATACTTAAAAATTAGAAGTTTGGTTACCAAGATGGTTAAGGATTCCGGGCCCCCCAGAGCCTCCTGGCTATCAGTTATCTGTAAAAGTCTCCCGCTTGCCTAAGGTACTCTGAGCTCTCTGTATAACACCTTTCTTACCTCTACTAGTAGCCAGAAACCCAAGTTTCTGCTGCATTGGGAAAAGGACCTGGGGGTAGAATGGGACTGGGACAAATGGACTGAATCTTGCTCCAATCTTTCAAAAGGATCACTTAATTCGGCCTTATTAGAAACATCAATCAAAGTTTTCCACAGGGCCTATTGCACTCCCGATAAAATGCAGAAGTTTAGGCCACAGGAGAGTAATAAATGTTTTAGGGGATGCCAGGATGTGGGGGATCATATTCATGTGTGGTGGTCCTGTCAACGTGCCCAGAATCTCTGGGAACAATTGACCCGATTAGCCTCCACAATTTTTCATAAAGAAGTCTTTCCTTCAATAGAATCCTGTTTACTGGGGGTTCATATTAAAAATTTGTCGCATCCCCAGAACAAGTTGTTTCAATTAATGGTGTTAGCTTCAAAGATTCACATAGACAGTAGATGGAAGGACATGACTCTAAATTTTCAGGAGGTGACTAGGAAGATCAACTACTTACTTATCAACGAGAGACTAACCCATATCGTTTTAGATAGGATGCCCCAATTCCAGATAGTTTGGGACCCTTGGATAACATCCTCCTTTAGCGTGCCCCTAGTATAATGTCTGTAATTGTCTGAAGCGATTATTAGGAAAAGACTGGAGTGGGGGAGCTCTGGAGACCTTTCAGTGGTACTAGATGGCAAGGAAGATCCGAGGTACGATGGAGAAACCAGCCGGGATTGCTCCGCGGCTGCCTAGAGGTGCCAATGATTACTTATTATGATATGGTACACGATAGTTTAGTAAAGATAGATAGGTAATAACTTTTATAGTGTATGCTCTTATAAACTGTGTACTCTTGAATTTAATTGGCTTATTATGCCTTGTGTTTTCTTTATGGTTGGAATAATCAGTTTAGACACTAGAAAATTTTATCACAAAAAAAAAAAAAAACATTTCAAATTCCCTGCTGCGGGTCCTTAAATGGCCCACGGCACACAAATGGTTACCCCCTTACAGTACCCCTGCGGCAACTAACATGAACCCCCTCAATGCTGGGGGTCCCTATCGGGACCCGCAGAGGTTTCCCACATTAACCCTTTGCAACTGGGGTCCTGATCGCTGCATTCAAAATTCAAAAATCCCGCCTTGCAGGTGCCTAGTTAATCCTATCACTCATGGGGCTCTATACAGAGCCCCATGGGCCCCTAATTAACCCTTTCACTAATATGGCCCTATACAGAGCCCCATAAGCCTCTATTTAACCCCATCACTTATGGTTTCATTTTCTGTTATGTTGCTTTTTTTGTTTTGGGTAACTTAGGTTTTTTCATTTTCAGTAGTAGTTTTTTTTATTTTTATGTAACTTAGGTTTTTTAATATTGGTAATGTTCCTTTTTTATTTCAGTAATGTTGTTTTTTTAATTTCAGTAATGGCTTTTTAAATTTTGTGTAATTCTAGTTTTTTTTATTTTGTGCAATTAGTGGGTTAATAGGGATTTTATTAGGATGGTAGGTAGGTAGTGTAGAGTTTAACAGGGTAGAGGGGGGTTAGTAGTGTAGGGTAGGAGTTGGGTAGGTAGTGTAAGGGTTAATAGGGTAGGTTAGGATGGGGTTTACTGGGTACATTTGGGGTAAATAGGCCCAGTTAAGGTTAAATAGGACTACATAGGCTTACATAGGACTAGATAGGGTTAAATAGGTCTAGATGGGTTTACATAGGATAGGACAATTACAAAACATTGACAGGTCAGCCAATCAGAATGGGATATAGGGGGTAATTGGCGCCTTCTAATTGGCTGCAATTTTATTGACAGCGTTTTCAGTCATTTAGAAGGCGCCATTTCCATTTTTTTACCGGAAGAAGCACTACAAGCCTCATTTGCGGCAAGGTGCTCCTCCAGATAGGAGCTCCATTAATTTCTTTAAAGTTTTTTAGAGCAGCGGATTTTTTTTCCAGGGGCCCAGCCGGAGAAGACTACAGGAAGGATGGGGCATTGAGGAAAGGTAAGTTTAATATTTAGAATGTGTAGAATTTTATGCTGTGTTTAAATCTGCACTGTTTTTATGTTTCTTTTTTCCTAGGGGTGCGACCTATGGCAGGAAAACTGTTGTCACTGAAGGGGCAAGGTAAGTGGGCTTTTTTATCCTATGTTAGGTTAGATTTAGTTTTTATTATGTATGTAGTTAGGGGTTTGATTGAATGTCTTTAGGGATTAATTGTATATATTTTATGTTTTATTTTCAGTAATGTATGCTTTTTTTATTTTCAGTAATTAGTGGGGTAATAGGGATTTTATTAGGGTGGTAGGTAGGTAGTGTAGAGTTTAACAGGGTAGATGGGGTTTACTGGGTAGGTTAGGGGCGAGACAGGCCCAGTTAGGGGCGAGATAGGCCCAGTTAGGGTTATTGGGTCCAGATAATGTTAAATAGCCCCAGTTAGGGTTAGATAATCCCAGTTAGGGTTATTGGGTCCAGATAGGGTTAACAGGGTTTAGTACGGGTTAATAGTGTAGTGCTTAGACTTTGTGTCATGAGGGTCCTGGAGGATCCTCATGGCACTTAAAGTGTTATTATGGGTGATAATTAGAGTCCTATATGAAGTCTATATAGACCCCTATTGGACTGATGGGGTTAAATAGAGGCTTATGGGGGTCTTTATAGACCCCCATGGGTGACGGGGGTAATTAGGGGCTTATGGGGGTCAGCGTTTCTCGGCCTTGGCTATTTGAATTGCCTTGGAAACGGAGGGGAAGCGCAGCTTGCAGCTCACTTGCTGACATGCGACTGTCAGCGAGTGAGCTGCTAGCTGGCAATTGAATGAGGCCATTAGTCAGCTGATCCACTCATCTCCAATCAGCCCCCTACATTTTACCAACTTTAAATTAATTTTTAATATACGCAATTATATTGCTTTCCTCTAAATAGGAGAGAATTATGGGATGCAGCTTATATCTCTCTACCCTATGGACTTATGTTAAAAAAACTGAAATATGAAGAGTTAAAGCACTTATTTACCTGTTATTATTTTGTGATGTTGATTTCAAAATTTTCAATCCCTTTTTACCCCAGCAGCAGCTGGTTCCTGACTTGGTGACTCTCGTCTCTTCACAACGGTGTAGCTTTGGAGTCCGGGGCCTTCTTTAAGTCTTTCTCGTTCCATCTCATCTCAAAATGATAGTTGACCTATATCTAACAATTAGATGACTAGTTAAGAATATGTTTTTTGACACACAATGTTAGAAGATTTAATTCCCCTTTTAAGAGGCGTAAGGCTTTTCTCACTTATAAAAAACACCACCCTCTGTGCTTTTTTTTACAGGAAACACATTTTGCTAACAACAAAATCCCCAAAATGTACTCATAAACACTACCCTACCTACTATGCTACCAGGCAAACTTCCAAAAGAGCAGGAGCTGACATACTACTACATAAAGATTACACTAGAATGCAAAAAAGTAGATCCGAATGGTAACTACATTATCTCCACTGCAAAGTTTTAGTTACAAAAATGTATCTTATTTAATTTTATTCCCCAACAGCCGCACCCCATAACAATCTAGTTGAGCTTTTAAAATATTTAAGACAACAGGAATTGGGTATGGGAATTTTAGGAGGCCTAAACTTAACCTTAAATCCTAAGTCAGATAGATCGAAGCTATTCAAGGAGGTACACTTCTCAAATAAACTAAAACAAATTAACTAGCTGAACTACATTTGGCAGAAGCCTGGAGGGGACTTCACCCCAAAGACAGAAAATACACCTTCTATTTGTTCACATATGGTACCTGCTCCTAGACTGCTCCTTTCTGATTGATTCTTTTTTAATGGACCACACTAGCTCAGCGGAAATTCCCCCATGCTCTTGGTCTGACCATTCAGCTGTAAGAATAACTCTAAAACTAGGTCCAAATTACGGCGCCCTCCCTTCATGGAGGATCAATGAGATTCTCCTAACTAAACCATCTCTCCATGAGCAAATAGCTCAAGAATTTAAATCAAGAAACGGAGATTGGGTGGGTATAGGCATACATTAGGGGCACTTGCAAAAGGTTAACAGCATCTTACAAAAAAAGCAAAAACTATGAGAAGAAACTTAACAAATTAGAAAAATAAACCAAAGCCTTACCAACACAACTCACCAAAACATTGAAAAAATTAGACAGGAACTAGATCTAATTGTATCTGACTGAAATGAAAAGGCATTAACCAATCACAAGTTCTTTACCAAGGTTAACAAGCCAGACTCCCTTCTAGCTAAGAAATTAAGATCCAAATTTACACAATCCAAAATCTATCAGGTAAAACCACCAACAGGCCTGATTTCTACTAGTCCAAATGAAATCCAAAAAATATTTCCTAATCTTTACCAAAATGTATACTCTTCATCTGGACAAAGCAATAAGGCAATATTTTCTGAAATCCTGTGACCTCCCCTCCTTAACTGAAGAGGATATGGAACATCTTAATTTTAAAGTCACAATAAAAGAGGTTAAAGAGGTTATTACGAAAGCAAAATAGGGTAAATCCCCTGGGCTGGATCGCTTCACTAACCTATATTATAAAAAAAGTGCTTACCTCCTTGTCCCACACTTAGTAGCCTTATTCAATTCAATACTAGAAGGCCACTCAGTCCCCCAGAACTCAACCAAGCCAAAATTAGTTTTTTCACTAAAGAAAGCAAAGACCCCTTAGAGGTTAAAAATGATAAGCCAGTCTCACTACTTAATGATTATTTGACACTCCTAACAAAAGTAATGGCAGATAGGATATCCCTTTTTTTTGACCTGGTTAATTCACAAGGATTAAGTATGGTTTGTTACGTTCAGGTAGGCGGAGGACAACATCAGAAGAGTCATAAATGTCATGCATATTGTATAACAATCCAATACTCCTACATGTCTTCTAGCACTAGACATCAAAAAGGCCTTCAACTCAATAGAATGGTCCTATTTGCAAGCCGTTTTTAGCTAAATTTGGGTTTAAAGGATATTTTATAGATTTAATTAATGCTTACTATCATTCTACCAAAGCCATTCTGAAATTACCTGGACAAAATAAATCCTCTATAGTCATTCAGAAAGGTACCAGACAAGGATGCCATCTTTCTCCCCTTCTTTTTGCGCTGGCTGTGGAACCCCTAGCCCAGGCCATTAGGTCCAGATCAGATATTCAGGGGGTAGAGGTCAGTCTTCACCATTATTCACAGATGGTTTACTTTGTACTATTACAGATCCAATTCACTCTGCTCCAGCTCCAATGCAAATTCTAGGAACATACAGCTAATTTTCAAGCTTGTCAGTGAATTTGGAAAAAAACTGAAGCCCTAGCTCTTACCCTATGAAACTAATCACAATTATAATTTTTTTTGGCCTAAGTCATATATTAAGTATCTTGGAATAAATATTACACCAATAGTCCTATTAAATTAGAAGCCTGTAGCGGCATCGGCAAGCATGCAATGGCTGTGGGCTTGAAATTCGGCTGCGTTACAGAGCTATGAAATTCCACCATGCCCTGACTTATGTGCCAGAGACGCAAGCCCGTGGTTACGAGTTTAGACGTAAATAATGGCAAATGAGATCGTCACCATTACGTCACTGAAAAATGGAGGTTAGATTTCAAAGCCTTACAGGTTTCAGTTACGGGTTACGGTCAGACCCGCATTCCAGAAATAATGCAATATGAGTAAATATGATATTGAAGTTCATGCAAGTTCCATTATATGTATCAACACGTTCATTGCTGGGATCGATATAACATGGAAATTATAAAGAAAAAAAAGGATTTTATATTGCAGATTTGCTTGAGAATGTTGTGCTATTAATTGTAATACCTAACATCACTTTCCCTTTCATTAGTAGTACAGTAGTGTGTTTTTACTTGCATTTACAGTGCTACAGATAGGACTTTAACCCCCTTGCGGGTACTCTCTAGCACCGGTTGGCTGTTTGGCTCCATTTGCGGGTTATGGGGTTGAACGCCAGTGAATTCTTTGCAATTTAATAGCGTGATTGGAACATAACAGTTACGGGCTTGTCTGAACAAAGGATTTGAGGCCACGGAGTTCAGATTTCGACATCTCGTAGGTTTTTTTTTTAAGCTATGGGTGGACTGGTGGAGATCTGGGACCTGGGCATTATTGGTGGAGACTTCACCAGAGGGTACATTTTCTCGTTCGTTCTTTAATATTAAGTGGAAGAACCGAAGATGGAGGGCTGCTGTTAAATCACCCCCCCCCATTTATAAAGTTATACTAACAGCTTAGAAACAATAACTTCACATTTAACACACCTTTCTTCACTAAGTTTGCATTCTGAAAATAAAAAAACACTGAAAGAAAAAGGAAAATAGAGTAAAGGAGAAAGAGACATAATAACCCTCAAGAAGAAAAAGACACAAACTAGCACTGATCCAAAGCTTTTATTTTCAAACCCATTACCGTATATACTCGAGTATAAGCCAAGTTTTTCAGCCCCCCTCGGCCTATACTCTAGTCACCACCCCGTGTCTCTCTTTCCCCTGTGTCTCTCTTTCCCCCGTGTCTCTCTTTCCCCCCGTGTCTCTCTTTCCCCCCGTGTCTCTCTTTCCACCCGTGTCTCTCTTTCCCCCCCGTGTCTCTCTTTCCCTCCCCCTCCCTTATAATCCCTCCCCCCAACCCCCCTCCTCACTTTAGCCCTCTAATTACCTACCCCTCTCCACGCTCCTTCCGGCTCCGTCTTGACCCGGCCAATGACATGACGTGCTTGTGACGTCACGTCATTAGCATATGCACGGAGGAGTGTCTGCTGCAGATGTAAGGTACATGAGGGGAAAGGGAGAGGGAAAGGGAGAGGGGGAGGTACTTAGAGGGGTAAAGTGAGGAGGGGGTTTAGGTTGAGGATGGGGGGGTTGAGGATGTGAGGGTTAAGGATGAGGATGGGGGTCAGGATGGGGGGTTGAGAATAAGGATGGGGGGTTTGAGGATGGGGGTTGAGGATGGGAAAGTTGAGGATGGGGAAGTTGAGGATGGGGAGTTGAGAATGGGGGGATTGAGGATGGGGGGTTGAGGATGAGGATGGGGGGTTGAGGATGGGGAAGTTGAGGATGGTGGGGTTGAGGATGAGGATGGGGGGTTGAGGAGGGAGGGTAAGGAGGGGGGTGGGGGCAGTGAGGATGGAGGGGGTTGAAGATGGGGGGGTTGATTATGAGGGCATGGGGGGTTGAGGAGAGAGGTTGAGGAGGGGGGTTGAGGAGGGAGGTTGAGGATGAGGCTGCGTCTTGACCCGGCCAATGACGCGACGAGCATGTGACGTCACATCATTAGCATATGCGCGGAGGAGTGGCTGCTGCAGATGTAAGGTAAGTGAGGGGAAAGGGAAAGGGAGAGGGGGAGGTACTTAGAGGGGTAAAGTGAGGAGGGGGGTTTAGGTTGAGGATGGGAGGGTTAAGGATGAGGATGGGGGGGTTGAGGATGGTGGGTTGAGACAGGGGAGGGAGAGGGGGGAAGAGACAGAGGGGAGGGAGAGGGGGAAGAGACACAGGGGAGGGAGAGGGGGGGAAGAGACACAGGGGAGGGAGAGGGGGGAAGAGACCCAGGGGAGGGAGGGGGGAAGAGACACATGGGAGAGAGAGGGGGGACACAAGAAAGGGGCACAGAGGGCACACAAGAGGGGGACACAGAGGGCACAAGAGGGACAACAGAGGAAGCACATTTCCTACCCTCGGCTTATACTCGAGTCACTAAGTTTTCCCAGTATTGTGTGGTAAAATAGGTGCCTCGGCTTATACTCGGGTTGGCTTATACTCGAGTATATACATTAAATGTAATGTTAAAATGATTGTAACTTTCATATTATATAATTGTACTTTAACATTTCTACAAATTGAGCTTGTATAACATAATCTAAATATGTATAACATGGTATTTTTCTACTCCTAATAAAAATTGACTGAAAAAAAAATGGTACTGTAGTATGTGGTTATAATAAATACCATGTTTTATAAGTGTTTGCTTATCATACAAGTAAACATGATATAAAATGACATATATAATATATGTGTTCTGTATGCTTTAATAAGTATTTGGTACCCTGATAGTACCTCAATAGTAAATGACAGTGTGAAGAAACACTGAAAGTGTGATGGGAGATAACATTTGAACCATGATAGCTGTGAGAGCTGTGATATTCAAGAGGTTTGTAATATAAATGTGTGTGTGGAGTGAAAGCAGGAGCAAAGTCTACAGGATAGGGCTAACCACTGAGGGCATGGTATTTTAAGAGTGTCTGGGGGAAAGAGGGACACTCTTGGGAGTGTGGAAGAAGTGAGCAGAGGAATAGGCAATGTGTATTGTTATAGGTATTGTGAGAAATTGTTAAAAAGTCATGAAGCAATAAAAAGAATCCATTGCAGTACTAAATTATGCATTTGTGGAAGCTGCAGTAAACTTTGTTATCATTAACAAACGTGCAAGCATATTTCACAGGTCTATACAAATGGGTATAATGCATGTGCGTTATATAAGACACATATATCACAAGTTGACATTATGATAAAAACTGGGCTGGAGGTCATAAGTGAGAGAAATACCAGTAATATTTACAGATCTAGACATCACATACAGTATATAGTTGTGAGCAATACAGGTTGTTGCTAATGCTTGCGGGTTTGCATAGCTAGCCTGCTGCAACTCTGACCCTTGCAAAGCGAGGGCCGCAGTTGCTGGCAAAGAGCGCCAAAGGCGCTCCTTGCGCTGGTGGAGATGAGCGCCATAGGCGTTCATCCCTACAACCCCGTAGAACTTAGGCAGGGAGCTTTGAAGGCGCTCACTGCGCTGGTGGAGATGAGCGCTGTAGGCGACCCGCGGGACTACAGTTCAATATAAATCTACGAGCCGCGGGACTACAGTTCAACAGAAACCTTCATTATCGAATTCACACTGCGAGACCCTAAGCGAGAGAAAAAATGGCGACCGAAAAAAACCAAAACGAGGCTAAGCACGTAAAATTAAAACACCTACTCAGAACACTTACCCAAACTCAATAACACTTCTTACGGCACGTAACACACATCATGCGGTCCGTAATACAAACAAAATCGCAGATATTTTCTATGCAAGAACTAACTAACGTGCGCAAAATGGTGGCTGGACCACACATTGACGGCTTGAACGCAAATAGCGCATGCATATTGCATTCTAGCGGTTTCTACATCAGCTCAAAGTCTATAAATACTGCAAACTTTCCAGAAATTTCTACATTTCTCCTCAGGTGATGAACAGTGTGACTGGACATTTTACTGGTGACGTTACTTCTGAAGCAATTTCATTATCACTTTAGCAGTTCTAAATCTGCAAATTACGGAAAATAGGTAAGCTAAAATGAATTAATTAATACATTAATAATTTAATAAAAAATAGTTTCAAATATTGCAAAGAACAACGTTATTCATGTACAGTAACATTTAAAACATATATAAAGTTTTTGCATTCATTAAATTAAATTAATAATTTAGAAAAAAAATTTACTTTCAAATATTGACAAAAAAACAATATTAATGTACAGAAGCAATTAGAAGACATTATTCATGTATAGTAAGATTTCAAAGAAGGATAAATGTTTACGTGGGGTAAAATGCTATATATTTCAAAAGAAGAAAAAAGGAGACATTTCAACAAGAACATAAATTTTATTAAGATATATTTTACAACATAATTTATCTTTTTAGCAAAAAACAACATACACATATATATTTACAATGCATTTCAACATTTCCATTGTTTTGTCATTTTCAACAGACTCTGCCTGAACAGTGTCACTGAATTATTTGTCGCACTGCACGGTTTTAACATGGACTGTCAAATCTGCAGCAATTTACAGACAACAAATTAAAACCAACAATACTATAGTTTCAGTAAAAAAAAATAAAAAAATAAACAAATATAATATTTCAACTTAAAAAACAAACAAAAAAAAATCTATTCTGTTTGGTGTGCGCCAATGTCAAAATGCACTGCAACATAACTAACCCTCTAAGCATAACCCCATAACCTACAACCCTAATGCTAACAGTGACGCACATAAAATAGAATATCACAAAACAAAACAAAAAATCATAAGTCCCTAATGCCAATAGTGGCGCACACAAAACATATAAAATGGAACAATATATCCTGTTTTCTGTGAACCAAACTCGAAGCCTAACCCCATAACCTAAACCTCTAATGCAATCTGTGGTGCACACAAAACAGTATACTACTATACCAATATTGTCAGATTTTAACATTTGCATTTCTGTCTATCTTTTTCAACAGACACTGCCTTAAGAGTGTCGCAGAAAGATACAATGGAAGCTGTTGAACAACGTATGCAGCTTCCAGAAAATAAAAAATGCTTACCCATTGTGTTTAAAGCGCTTGATAAAATTATGGCCCAAAACCCATACACTCAAGCCTATAAAAAAATTGTCAGAAATAGAACAAGAACAAATAATTCATGCAGAATTACATCACTTACCAATCTCAAAAGTCAATATGGTTCTTAAAAGAGATTGACATACTGATAAACGCTGTTACAACTTACCAACATCAAATGAGGTTGCAATGGTCTTTCAAAATGACGAGGGAGAACCACCATTTCAAAAGGGATATTAGAATATATCCCAGAAATGAGTAGCAACCTTACATCAACATAAGTACTAATTTAGGTCCAATGATATATCCCATTTTTTCCCCAATGGGGAAGCCAAATGGCAGCCCAAATTAACACTTGACAGTTACCCAAATTCTAAAGTATGTGTCAGAAATAATATTTCCATGCTTGAATTTAAAGTGGCTCAAACTGCCATTCGAGATGGATTTAATCCAATTTTATGTGGTGGAAAACTGACACAGCGATGGATCATTGATTCATATTTGCAAGTTGAGGCAAATAATTTAAACTTCATCAAATATCAACAAGATAAACTACGTGTAGAACAGTATTCTGGACTGATGGATTACGTTGCTGAGGCACCTACAAACAGAGAGCTTGCAGCTGGCAAAGCCATCATTTTACCTTCTTCTTTTCAAGGATCTTCTCGCAATACGCGAGAAAGATACAATTATGCTATGGCTATTGTAACTAAATTTGGAAAAACAGATTTATTTATTACATTTACATGTAATCCACAATGGCCAGAGATTGTACAGAATCTGCTAATTGGACAAACTGCTTCCGATAGACAGATTTGTTTACTTCAAAATCTAATTAACTGAATTAATACATGACATAACCATAACTCAGTTATTTGGCAAAAGTCTGGCTTATGTTTATACCATAGAATTTCAAAAAAGAGGCCTTCCACATGCTTATAATCCTTCAAGAAAAATATAAATTGGATACTGGTGATAAAGTAGATTCAGTCATCATTGCTGAACTACCAGATCCAGAAATACATGGTAGACTATATGAGATTGTAACTCATCGTATGATTCATGGACCGTGTGGAGATATTAATCCACAATCACCATGTATGGAAAATAAAACTGCACTAAAGAATTTCCAAAAGATTATTGAGACAAAACTTATGCTAATTGTGATGGCTATCCATTATATAGAAGAAGAGAAGGCCAAAATGCCATTATTCGTGGTGCCATACAATCCACATTTGCTCATGAAGTACAATGCACACATTCATCTGGAAGCTTGCACTTATATAAAATCCATTAAATATGTCTACAAATATATTTACAAAGTCTATGATGCAGCTACAGTAGTGGTCAAAAGTGCAGAAAATCCAGAACAAACTGAGTTATTACATGATGAACTTGCATCTCATGTAGATGTTCTCTATGTAAGTGCACCAGAAGCAATGTGGCGTCTTCTCAAATTTGAAATGCATGATCGCTCACTTGCAGTATATCGATTAGCTGTACATTTGCCCCAAAGACACTTAGTTTATTTCAATTTTGAAAATGAAAGAAATGCTTTGACACAAAGTGAGCATTGCCAAACTACACTAACTGCGTGATTTCAATTAAATTGTACTGATTTGGAGGCAAGGGAATTGTTGTATATTGACCTTCCCTACCATTATGTTTTTGTTAGATTATGGCGAAAAAGAAAAATACATGAAAATAAAATTATAACTAGAATATACACTGAAGTCCAAGAGACCTTGAACGTTTCTGCTTACATTTACTCCTTTTAAATGTTCCTGGTGCACAAAGTTTTGAAGTTTATGACACATTTCATTTAGCTGCACGACACAGAAACTTCCTGGCTGATGATACAGAATGGGAAAGATGTCTAGAAGAAGAAGCACTGTGTCAAATGCCACGGCAGATGAGAGAACAATTTGAATTCATTTGCATCTTCTCAAATGCTCCAAATGCATTAGCTTTGTGGGAAAAATTTAAAACAAATATGTCTGAAGACTTTTTGCAATGATACAATGAGCCTATTGCACAATTAAAAGCATTAATTGAAATTCTTTCTCTCTCATGGATTAAATTGTGCAAATTATAATCTGCCAGATCCAGGACAGATTCATAGATGAAATAAACGTTGAAGACTATGAGATTTAGCTTCAAAACCAAATAATACAAGAAAAAATGCAACTTTAAATACCTTACAATTGCAAGCATTTAACGCCATAAAAAGTGCATGAGAAGATGACTTGCTCAAAGAGCGTTATTTCTATCTAGATGGACCTGGTGGATCAGGAAAAACATATCTACAGTATATAATTTATTGATGAGTTTTGTTCGCGCACAAGGTGAAATAGCACTGCCATTTGCAACAACTGGAACTTGTCGGATATAAGAATGACATCTTTACAAGCAAAAAAAATTAAGAAAAGTAAATTAATTATCATCGATGAAGCTACAATGATGTCATGCATTTTCAAGATGCAAGAATCCAGAGGAAATACAAGTTTATATTGAAAACATTGAAGTTAGGTGATTTATTAGATGGACACATTTTTACAAAAAACATTGTCTACTATAAAGAACTGTAGATTAAATTACAAACAAGAAAAAATTACAACTAAGCCACAAATAACCAAATTCAATAACCAACAGTGCTCTTATACCTACGTCAAATTCACAACAAATAGAGAACAGTGGTTTTATTTCGAGGACGCAATTTTATGTCACTCGGCTCTTTTTAGGGGACCACTATTTCTCTAAGGAAACTCTATAAAATGGCAAAAAACATAGAGAACACTGGTTATACCCCGTGGATGAACTTTGATGTCTGGCGGTCTCTTTTTTTACACATACCGTGCTTCCCTTTCTTTGCATTCCTTTGGTCAGTTCTAATTCATTCAATGTATCTGCTCCATGGGAAATTTCTTTAAGGTATTTCATCAATATTAGTCATGCATTGATTATTCTTACACTCAGCCTACAGAAATTGATTACACATAACCACAGCAAGTTTCAGTGCTTTTCAATTTCATTATCATACTCTCAAAGATCAAATGCTCCCCAAATATAATTTGAGAATTATTATTATTTATTTTTATTGTTTATTTGTAACGTGCCAACATATTCTGCAGTGCTTTATATGGGTTAAGTTCACGGCAAAAACAATATTAACACATTGCAAAAAATGCAGGAAACTGACTTTGAGCTTAGAATCTAGTGTGCATTGTGCTTTCACTAAAGCACCTTGCAACATTAAAAAAATTACAAACTTACAATCTAATGAAGTTCCTGTTCCTGCTCTGCAATGACCTCTGAACCTTGACCTCACTTCCTGTATCAGCATTTAACTTTAATTCAATTGCTCTCTATTCTCTTAATTGCATAATATAACTTGTTCATGCACTCAGTAAGTCTCTATCAGACACTCTACACAACTATACCTTGTCACACACATAGAGATCATCTTCAGTTCAATATCACATCATGACATAAGAACTATATGCTCAGCTTTGCATTTCCAGTAAAACTTTCCAAACATATTGAATGCAATTCCTATTTCCTTTCTCTGATATCCTCTGGCCTTACTTTTCATTGCATGTTATTACATTGCCTTGTGTCATTACTATATTTTCATTTTGTTTTCATTTTAATCCATCACAGCTACAAACCAGTATGCATACAAAAGAACAAAGAAGCTATTGCAAGTCTGCAAAAACACACATTTATAAAGAATCATAAATTAACTCAAATATTATGCTCCCATATTAGTACATTGGAAACATTATTCCTCCTCTCTTTCGTAATTTAAAATCATCTTCAAGCAATTTATTCATCAATTTAAACCCCATTTCTAACCACTATACACAATTATCAAAACACCTAAAACTAAAGTATGTTTATAAATATTTAAAAAGTTCTTGTTCTCTGCTTACTTCTAAAACTACTTCCCAATAAAAAAAATAAAAAAAATATATTCTGCTGACTCGTAGAACTACTTCTTGTTTATTACAAACATACTTCCTGTTCCTACTTCTAGTTGACTAAACCTATGGCAAAATGTTACCTACTATTTCATCCCTCATTAGACTATTACAACACTCTGTTCCCTGCAAATTTCAAATTATTACATTTAGTCATGATTCTCATTGTTTATTTCAATATCTCTTTTTGTGATATTAATATTATCATTATATTTTAATCTTAGTATACGACTTGCATATTTATTATTTAATACTTTTTAGATTAATTATAATTTAGTTATTTATTCTTTAGTTTCTTAACTATTTATTAATAGTCAGCAGAACACATACTGTATTAGAAATAATAAGGAAATATTGAGCATATCCCCTAAGGAATAAAACAGTATAACCAGGCGCTAATCATAGATAAAACATAACCTTTAGTAGTATTAATTAATATATTTGCAAAAAATACAAGTAAAAATCACTATAAAAACAAAATAGTCAGCCACTCCGAGAATTCTGTCTATCCATTATTTACATAACCATTATGAAGGGGGTTTAAAAAATCAGATAAACAATTACTCAATAGTATGAATAAATATATATCCAGCCACATTTCAACATGTGTCACACAATTAATTAAATTATAACACACTTGTAATTATGATACACTTAACAAATGAATTAAAAACAAAAATAAATTATTATTTCACAATAGTGTAATAGTCTGAGTAAATAAATTGAATGTACAGGTATTAACTTTTCTAAAAAAAAAAATTACATACAGTAATGTATATAGTTAATCCATCAATAAACAGTTAACCTTATGTTGGTATAAGTAAATATTAGAATATACAAAACTGATTACCTCAATTCAACAGGAAACATATAGTGATATACTGTATATTCACTAATAATTTCAATTCATGAAATTCAATAATAACTATTAAAGTGCCAGTGCTGATAGATACAATTAAAAATGGACAACAACTTAATATAACAATTCAACAGTGCATCCAATCAATAAAGATGTTAATAAAAATAAAAAAAAGGTACTGCGTATTAGTACACATCAACATTAATGTGCAAGTACTAATTTCATTTCTATAAAAACAATGGAAAACAATAGTGCAAAATACTTAAATCTAAGCAACCCTACAAATTACTATTGTGGCAGTACTATAGACTGCTACTCGAACTCCTAAATCGATAACCAAACGGATCCCTCTCGAGCATCACTGATCTATGTGAAGCGGTACTGGGGATACACCACTTAACACCCTGACTAGTAAAGAAAAATCCTCCACTACACTGACCTTCGACATCTAATAGTTCACTAAAGACTTCCATCAGTATGGACAGTGGGACTGATCGCTGAGACTGGCCGAAGCACATGTTTTGCAAGGGCTTCTTCACAGGCCAGGCTGTGGTGAATGGAGATGTTACGCCCTTAATTAGGCAGATTAACCATTGACAGGCAGGCAACTTATATTTAACTTATATTTAAATTAACCTTCACTTTATAAATACTACTGAATACTACTACTACTATTACTAATAATAATATTAATAATAATAATTAAAAAAATACTTATATATTCATTTACATATCTTTGTTCATACAATTGTTAATTTGCTGAAAGACACAAACAGTGAATAAATCATAAATAAGATAATCAATTAACAGATTTAAACATTTGAGATTTAAAGCTCTGTTTCCAGCCCAACCGATCATTAACGCTGAGGGCTAATGCCTTAGGTCCGATATTTTCTGTCCATCCTGTATCATCCAGTTTCATTTTTATAATTCCTGTTTATGTTTTAATTATCCTAATTAGCTTATCATTAACCTAGTAATATTCTCCAATACTTCTCATCAAAGCTCTGTTTATTAAATGTAAATCCTCTTTTGTTATTAATTACTCATGTGCTTATATGGGTGCCTTATATTATCTCTTTCCATCTTCTTATTTTTATAATTGTTTTAGTGCCTCCCTTTTGTATATACTCCTTCTCTTCAAATTTCCTTCATATTATTATTTCATTAATTTCATGAATTTCATTCATTAAGTTTTAATGTCTTTTTGATTTTTATTCTTATGATTACATTTATTAGACTTCTAATTATTCTCTTGTTTATTCCACTTCACTCTAACTAATATTATCTTAATCCATTTATTTTAGCAGTATGGCAGATAATTTTTCTCTCACACATTTAATACTATCAAGGTGCTATTCCATTTCTATTCATCTTCATTCAATCAATTCCTTAATTTATTATATTCTCCACTTTTGTTTTTTCTTAACGTTATTGATTAAAATATATAAAACTTTTTTATTTTATTTTATTTATTTTTTCTGTGCAGTTTTATTGAGAGTAAAGGTGTAGTATAGCAACTATATTTAGATTACAACATGATGATTTTGTTCTTAGAAAGATCACAGTATGGTAAACATTATAACAGTCACCATGGTTTCAGTTAAATGTGTTATCATTTGTCCAATAAATATTACAATTAAATACAAATTTGTGTCATCTTATTGAGAGTAGTCTCTTACTCTTTTTCTACATCTTTTTCTTTTTTCTACTTTTATATTTTTGCTCTCAGAATGTAAATGTAAATATGCAACAAAATAGAGCTAGCTCCTTGTAAGTTACTAGGGTCCCATATTTTTAGGAAGATAGTAGCAAATTATGCTAAAAGATGAGTACCGTAAGTCTCTCATTCATCATGATATAGTTTAGTTTGTGTTTGACTGTAAGTTGTGTCAAACTTACTTTTTTTGGCTATATGACTTTTGGCAGCTAATATTAAAAATTGTAAGAGTACAAAAAGTAAGAGTTTGTTTTGCTGTAAGTGGAGAAATTCCTAGCAAAAATTTTTACTACTACTAATAATAATATTAATAATAATAATTAAAAAAATACTTATATATTCATTTACATATCTTTGTTCATACAAAGATATGCTTGGTTCAAGTTGAATCTTGAACAGGTTTGAAGCTAGGCACATAGGGCCTCATTCTATTCGGCTATTCTATTCCCCTCCGGCCGGGGATTCCGGCAGGCTTGCGGCCGGCTCCTTGCTATCCCTTGCGGCCGCTCGCGCCGGAGGAAAGCCTTTGATCTAAAACGTCCGCAAGAGTTTCGGCCGCAAGAAAAGCCCGGTTGCTATTCTATTGCTCCAGGAACCCTCTCTGCAAGGCTAAAAGCGAGCCGCAGCTTACTTGCAGGAAAAAGGTCCCGCTAGCACCAATTAAGCACATTATAAAGCAGAAATAAAGGCATCCTGCACTCTGAGGAGACTATAAAGTGATTGTAGGTGTTAGCAAAAATAGCACAACATTCCCCTATACTCAAACCCGTAAAAAAAAAATTTTTTTATATATGTCAAATATCCATGTAAAAAGTCCAGAGTGCTTGGAGCACCTCAGACCCGGCCACGCTGCGGCCGGAAAATAAACAGTTAATGTAAACTCAGATTTGGGCTGATGTGCAAGCTTGAGAGTGGGTTACTATTAATCTTCATCTCCCCCAATATGATCCCTAGCATTTACAGAGCTTTACAGTGCTGTCTTGAATTTATTTTTGACTTTAAAGATTTCTGAGCTTACGGCCGGTTGCAAGATATACGGCCGGCCGTAAGAGGAGATCCTTGCGGGGCCGTATAATTGAATTGCAAGATAACGGAACCCCCGCAAGGAATCGCAGCCTTGCAGACGTTCTACGGCCGATAATAGAATGAGGGCCATAGTATCTTGCGAAAAACTTTGGGCTTTCGGCCATTCCCACCAATTGTGAATAAAAGAGCCAATTTTAGGGCAGCCCCTAAAACAATTAGGATTTTCAGAATGTTTCCATTTGGAGAGCCGGTCAAGACTGATGTTGGCTCTGTGTAATACTTTGATAGAAGTCTCTAGAATACTATAATTTAGGGACACTTGAGATAAATTATTCCAGGATTCCTTCCATTTATCTTGTTCCCATTGCTGGGTGAATCAACTTCCCGTTTGGTTACATATTTATCTTTTAGGTTCTCTGAGGTTGTATTAAATGTGTCATATAATAATCCTAAAATAACTTGAGTCTGGGGGGGGGGGGGCTCTTTACAGATGTGGGTAAACCAGTTTGTTTTTGGGTTACCCATGGTTTTTATTAAAGATGTGGTGAAGTATTTTTGTCTACAGTGATTAAAGTGTTCTCCTAAGGGTAGATTATAAGTGTCACGTAGTTTTTGATATGATACGATCAGGCCTAGGCTTTTGGTCCTCCACCAGTTCAGCAAATTGTTACTGAGTCCTTCTGGAAATTATGGATGAGGGAGTAATGCTGTTAGGGGGGAGATTTTGGGAAGCAGTCAAAACCTTTAAACGGGCCCATGAACAATATGACAGTGAGAATGTAATTATTGGGTTTAGGGGAGTCAATAAAAAGGAGAGTGGATTTGTCATCCAATCTATTTTATCCCAGGAGAAAAGGCTCATCAAATGATTTTCAATGAAAACCCAGGATGGTTTGTGAGAGATGGAGTGAGCAATAGGTTGTAAAGCTAGTTGAGCTTCTTTAAAATAGAGTTTTAGATTGGGGAAAATAGAGCCGAGCCACCCCGCCCCACGCCCTATGTTTATGCATTATTGATCTAGCTATTCTTGGGGATTTATTTTGCCAAATGAATTTAAAGATATGTTTTTGAAAACATACAGGCCACAAATGCGGACCCTCGCAAAGTGACTCTCAAGCGGTTACAAACAGCCACAGAAGCGAGACTTTGAAAAAAACTCTGAAACGCAATGAGCCGCAGGTCTTAGAAAAAAAAAATACGAACTTACACAAAAAAATATACAAGCCGCGGGACTTAGAAAAAAAACTTGCAAAAATACGACCCTAACGGCCGAACTGTGCACAGCGGAAAACATAAAAAAACACTAAATACACACAAAAATAAAATAAAAACCTTACCCACAGCAACGGGGGACACCCAGGACGTCTGGAAGTGAGGTTACACCTCAATTTCAGTCACATCTACAGAGTTTAGACACCTGAAAATCCCCTAAGCGAAAGAAAAAATGGCTGCCAAAAAAACGAAAACAAGGCTACACGACTACTAAAGCAGCAAAACACCGGCAAACACATACAACTTTTACAAAAACCTGTACGAGGTACAACATACACTATTAGCAAGGACGCTTAATCATCCACACCCGCGTACCACATACACAATCGCCGCCATTTTACAACACTAACTTACACAATGCGTAAGTAACCAGCTACACAAACGGCTTCCCCTCCCACACGTAGCCTATTTACACTACACACTGCACACATTGCTGACACTTACACCTCAGCTCCACAACAGTGCAAACCTACATTGTATGCTGCAGGAACATCAAAACAGATTGCATGCTCTTCAGCACAATGCTTCTTGCAAATATTAATTACAAATAGGTAAAGTATATTAATTTATGATTTCATTAATTGTCATAAAAAAATATATCAAATATATAAAAATAAAAACACACCACAGTATCGCAATAAACGACAAAGATCTTCACTGCGCGCCTCACAAGGAGTGTCAACTGTGCTCATAGGACACAAAGTACACCAGGGGAGAGGCTTGCAATAAGCGCCAAAAGGAGATCAGCGCGGACCTTACAGTAAGCGCAAAAGTGCCTCTGATAACAAAAAATACACCAACCGAGAGGCTTGCAATGAGCACCGAAGGATCTCAGACGACCAAAACACTTACTGTCTGTGGAAACAGCATTACCTGCCTTACCATTTTATTACCCCGTCATTTTTGACTGGCAAGTCGCTAGTTTACATTATAATATCCAATAAAAATAAGATGCATGCAGTTTGCACATGCTTAATCATATCTGGCATGTCACTATATGCGCACAAAAACTATTACTGGTTATCTCTTGCACATAGGTCAAGTGTTGGCCTTGTAAGCTTACTGAAATACATATTTGTTTAGGCTAAAAGAGTTGTTTATGGCATCTAATGAAACTGCTAAATCATGGGACATGCAGATTTAACTGTATTATTCCTTTTTTCCTACAATGGAAAAATACTGTTTCAGGACTAAAATTCACAAGTGTTACAAAAAGTAATAAATGCTATATATATATATATATATATATATATATATATATATATATATATATACAAAAAAAATTAAGGATATTTGTATTTTCCACAACACTGTGTGTTGCCTCTCTCAGCTACAGCACAGTAAAATAATTAAGATTTTTGCAGTCTTTTAAACCCGTTCCCGGCGGAGTTGATTGGTGTCATCCGCTTCCTATTGGTTAATTGACCTGTGCCAGGGTCGCATCTTACAGCATTGAATAATTTTGGAGCGATTCATCAGATCGGATACCCAGAGCGTTACTGGTGAAACAGGCTTTACAGGCTTGAGGCTGTAACTCGTGTCTTTGCACAAATGAATAGTATCGCATTCGGAGACGAACAGGAGCCCGCAGACATTCGGCCGTCTGTGATCGAGTTGTGGGCTTGGAATTGAATGTGGCTCCAAGTTATTAATAACAACTGGTAACTTTAACTTTTTAGCCAGAGTTAGAGAGTGTCAGAGTCTCTCGTATTAAGTGTACTGTTGGCAGACATAGCAAAGTTGCATCTTTGGCAATCGTTGCTCTCCTCTGGCGCTTGTTTTTTGGTGCTTCAAGGCCATTGTCTGCAGGCTCTCAGAACTGGACTTGGCTCTTGTTGGTTGTTTAGTCTCCCCTCAGAGATAAAGCTTAGATGGTGTAGATGGTTGTAGCATTCTTCTAGGCTTTATGCTGAGTATGAGGTTCCATTCATTTGAGAGAGGAGTACAAACGGAAATGCCCAACTGTATTGTACACTTTTTTTTCTGTAAGATGGGTAATGCAGTTTTAATTTTCCTGCATTTGGCCAAAGTGGTGGGGTGTGTCCCATTCTGATTTGCTCCAAGCATCTGCGCCTTCTTTTTTTATTTTTTATATTTATTTATATTTTATTCCTACAGAATAACAATACAATTTAAAAAAATTTACAACACAAATGTACATTCAACCACAACATAAAAACACATACATTATGGCAATATTCAAGTTCCTTGCAGGATTATAGTGGTAAAGGAACATTATGAGTATCCCAGATGACCCAATTGTTTTTAATCGATAGTGTTATTTCCAGCTCCCTATTTTTCTCAACGATCTCAAATTTGTTGACATTTGTGGAAAAAAGCTAGATTTCCAGAGGTTAGCTATCGTTAGTTTAACTACAGAGAAGATCTGAACAAACAATGCTTTCTGGTTATATATTAAGTTCCTTGGAAAGATGTGAAATAAAGCAATTTCATAAGATGGAACAAAATCCTTACCACATAACCTAGATATATATTCAAAGGCTGTGGACCATAATTTTTTAATTCCAGGGAAATCCCATCAGAAGTGTCTATAGGAGTGTAATTGGGCACACCACCAACATTTATTCGAGTTTTTAGATTTCTGAATTAGAAACAATTTAGATGAAACCCAGTGCTACCTGTTTATACATTTTTAAAAAAAAATATCTCTAGAAGCTTGGGATTTTAAAATGTTCTGTGTAAATCATATCACCTTAAAGCAGGTATCTGCTGCAAATGTCTCATCAAATTATTTTCCCCTTTTTAACATACCATTAGTTTGCTCTAATAAATGCTAATTACTTAATATGTTATGACACTTTGCTATTATATGTTTCTCATCTTTACTCTGTAGTAGTTTTTCGAAGGGAGATAACTCTCTATTATTATTTTTTTTATATTTCAATTTACTGATTAATGTTTTTAAAAATTTCCAATTCTAACCATTTGTTTACAGGTAAGCTGAATTCTTGGTTTAGCTGGGCTAAGGTTTTAACTCTTTCACCTTGAAGTAGGTCTCCCAAGTAGTAGATCTTTCATTCCCCCAATTCCACTCAAATGGATAACCCAGTTCTTTAATCAACCAATCCAGTGGTGTCAGCAGGGATGGAAATGTCATTAAACCATGATGTTTATTTATTCTTAACCAGTTTTTAAAACCGGCACTAATGACTGGCATTCTTTTTTCCTCTATTCTTTTTGCCTTTTGAACTTGACAATATCAAGACTCAATTTGATATTTCTGGGCTAGAGTTTTTTCTATTTGTAGCCAGGATGGATGGCGTAAGCCTAAAGTCTATTCAAAATTATGGGCATAATAATCTCTTATGATCGGCATACCTATTCCTCCTTTTCCAAAACTTCTTTTAACTGTTTCCAGTTTTAATCTTGGTTTCTTCCCCAAATATATATAAATAGCTTCAGCAAAGGGCTCCATCACTTATACAAATATTAGCGGAGAAAGAGGGCATCCTTGACAAGTTCCATTAGTTATATCAAATTGTTCAGTTTTTAAACCTGCACAAGAAACACAGGCAGAAGAAGATGTGTACAAAGCTCCAATAGCTTTACGTCCAAAATCTTGTAGGCCAAATTTACTCAATCCAATGACATATATTCACAGTTCAGCCGATAAAAGGCTTTTTCAGTTTCTAATGTTATAAAGGCTCTGGGTATTTGTTTATATTTACAAAATGATATCAATTCTAACAATTTTCTGGAATTATCTGATCCATGCCGGTTCTGAGTAAATCCTCTTTTCTAAATTGATCAAATCACATATATAGTTGTGAGCGTACGAGTTGTTGCTAACGCTGCTGGCTCGCGTAGTGAGTCGCGGCCCTCGCGTAGCACAGCGAGCCAAGGCCCTCGCGAAGCGAGGGCACTGGGCCAGGGTCTCAGTTGCTGGCATGGAGCATCGTAGGCGCTCCATGCCAGCACCTGAGGACCTCGCAAAGCGAGGGCCGCAGTTGCTGGCATGGAGTGCCGAAGGCACTCCATGCCAGCAACTGCGACCCTCGCAAAGTTCACGTCGCAACCCAAAGAGCACGACACACACATTACGACACTCGCAAACAACATACGACACACGTTCACACACATTACGGCCTCGCAACATTTGGACGCAACTCGCGAACATTACAAAATTTAAAACACAATACATACACACAGCACATACATAAAAACCTTACCTAAACCAAGAGGGAGCACCTTAATTTTACTCGAAATAAAAGAGTTTAGACAATTTGCTAAGCGCCACAAAAAATGGCCGACGAACAAAACTAAAACGAGGCTACACGCGCAAACACCATACGAGACACGTTACCACACATTACGACCTCGCAAACATCGGACGCAACACGACGACATACAAACATTTAAAACACAATAAATACACACAACACACACATAAAAAGATTACCTGCAGCAAGAGGAACCATCCAGCACCTCAAAAAAACAAGTTACACCTTCATTTAAATAAAAATAAAACACTTTAGACACTAATACAATCGGTAAGCGAGAGAAAAAATGGCCAACGAACAAAACGAAAACGAGGCTTCAGACGTAACTATACTACACTTACTCGCAATAATGAAACACATACTATGCGGAACGTATCACAATCATATTAAACACCATTTTGACCACTACTACGCACAAAATGGCGGATGGAACGCAAATTGTAAGCTGGAACGCAAATAGCGCATGCGTATTGCGTTCTAACGGTCTAACCTTCCAGAATTTTCTACAAGTTTATAAATACTGCCTATTTTACACAAAAAAATACATTTCTCCTCAGGTGATGAACAGAGTGACTTCATAAATAACTGCTGCTTTTACTTGAGAAGACAATTCTTTCATAATTTACTACTTTACACTGTGCAAATTACAACTGAGAGGTAAGCTATAATATATTACATTTTATTATCAAGACAGGACAAAAAAAAAATATGTACTAGAAAAATGTGATTTATGTAGTGACATATGACACGCACATTTATGTCTATCATGTATAGTCACATGTCACACACATATTTATGTGTGTAGGCCCAGAAAAAAAATAAGGTTGATTTAACAAAAAAAAAAAAACATAATTAAATATAAAAAAGAGGTTTATGTATAGTTACATGTGACATGCACATTTATGTGTATCATGAATAGTGACATGTGACACGCACATTTATGTCTATCATATATAGTCACATGTCACACACATATTTATGTTTGTAGGCACACAAAAAAAATAACGTTAATTTAACAAAAAAAATAACAAAATAATTTCAATATGAAAAAGAGGTTTATGTAAACTGACATGTGACACGCACATTTATGTGTATTGCCCCTCCAACAAAATGATCTTAAAACAAATAATTACTGAAGTATATTTACATGACATTAATTTACTGCAATTCAATAGATCACCTAAAGCTGAATCTTTCTACTTCTTTTAATATTGAAACAGACTCTGCATCAATAGCGTCACTCAACAATTTGCACCGTGCATTGTGAAGCACAATCCCTTTTAAACAACACCAACAAAGAAGAACAGGTAAGATAAAAAAATACATTACATGCTGAAAAGGCCATGGTTTGCTAAATAAAAAAAAAAAATATACAATTAACTATTTCACTTTCTTTTTCAAACAGACACTACAAGAAGACCGGCGGATTAAGATTGGCAGGAGGGGACCCTCTGTCATTCGACACTTCAATCAAGGTAAAGTATTAAGTATAAAAAAGAAACGAACCATGAGCCTCATTCAATTGTGAGTTGGCCAAATGAATAGGGCTCTATATAAGCACATAACATATTTTTTATACAGAAATTTTTAGTTAATGAACTTCGATACAAAATCAAGGTCTTCACTAACTAAAAACTTCGGTCAAAAAATATGTTATGTGCTTATATAGAGCCCTCTTCAATTGGCAAAATTGCAATTCAATGAGGACCTATATATCTTTAATGGCCGAGGGCCTCATTTAAATGTGATTTGCCCATTTCAATAGGGCTCTATATAAGCACAGAGGTTATTTTTTTAATGAACTTTTTAGTTAGTGAAGACCTTGCTTTTAGATACACGTTCACTAACTAAAAACTTCTGTAAAAAAAGATGCTCTGTGATCATATTGAGCTCTATTCCATTGCCCAAAATGCAATTGAATGAGGCCCCGACAATATAACAAATGCAGCAACCAAAGGCCCTCATTCAATTGCTATTTTGGCCAATTGAATATGGCTATAAATAAGCACTTTTAGGCCCTCATTCAATTGCGATTTTGCAAATTGAATACGGCTCTAAATAAGCACATAATATATATTTTTTAAAGAAGTTTTTAGTTAGTGAAAACCGTGCTTTTGTATAGATGCTTAATAACTAAAAACTTCTTTAAAAAAGAAAACTTCTTTAAAAACTTCTTTGTGATGTGCTTATTTAGACCCCTATTCAATTTGCAACATTGCAATTTAATGAGGAACTTAGAGTCCTATTGAATTGGCCAAAATGCAATTGAATAAGGGCCAAAGTATGCAACATATGGTACACACAAAGTGGTACACACAAAACAGGATTATAACAAACTCACACAAACACATAGTAAACTAAATTAACTTTCTTATTCAATGTTTAACAACCTATAAGCCTTACAAAGAAGCCTAAATAACAATAACAAAAGTGGTGCGCACCTAACAGGATTGTACAAAAACTCACACAAACACATAGGAAACTACATTAACATTCTTCTCTAATATTTAACAACCTTTAACAAGTACAATGAAGAATAAATAACTTTAGTACAAGTGGTGCGCACAAAACTGGATGGTAACAAATTCACACAAACACATACCAAAGTACATTAATATTCTTATTTCATGTTTAAAAAAATATAACCATCCCAATAAAGGCTAAATAAGTATACCACAAGTGGTGCGCACAAAACAGGATTGTACAAAAACTCACAAAAACACATAGCAAACTAAATTCATATTCTTAGTTAATGTTTAACAACCTATAAGCCTTACAAAAAAGCCTAAATAAGTAGACCAGAAGTGGTACGCACAAAACAGGATTGTACTTAAACTCACACAAACACATAGGAAACTAAATTAAGATTCTTCTTTAATGTTTAACAACCTAGAACCATTACAATGAAGACTAAATAAGTATACCACAAGTGGTGTGCACAAAACAGGATTGTACAAAAAAACACATAGCAAACTAAATTAATATTCTTCTTTAATATATCACAACCTACAAGCCTTACTAAGAAGCTTAAGTAAGGATAACAAAAGTCGTGCAAACAAATCAGGATTGTAGATAAAGTTAGACAAACACATAGAAAAAAATAACCATAACAGATACAATACACCAAAATTAAGACATTTTTTTTTTATTTAAAAGACATTTCACTCAAACAACATTTTCAATTTTATGTAACAACAGATACTGCGTGAAGACAATCGGACAAGGACTTTCAGCACAGGACCAGACCATCGGACGAGGACTTTCAACACAGGACCATACCAGCGGACGAGGACTTTCAACTCAGGACCAGACCATCGGACGAGGACTTTCAACAAAGGACAACAACATATCGCCAGAGGACCACAACATCGGACGAGGGCTATCGCCAGAGGACCACAACATCGGACGAGGGCTATCGCCAGAGGACCACACCATCGGACCACGACTTTCAACAGAGGACCAGACCGTAGGACCAGGATTTTACACAGAGGACCACACCATCGGACGAGGACTTACAACAGAGGACCAGACCATTGGACAAAGATTTTCAACCGAGGACCAACAAACATTCGAATTTAAATCACACTTTAACCAAGGTACAGTATAATAAGTACAAAAGGAGAAAACTAAAGAAACCTGTTTCATCTGCATCCGTGTCAACTGAAAAAAAAAAAAAATTAATGACTATGGGCCTCATTCTAATAGCGCCTGCAGCCGTTGCGGGGCCGCAAGGACCGGCCGCAAGCTATTCTGCTATTCTATTCCCCTCCGGCCGGGGATTCCGGCAGGCTTGCGGCCGGTGCCTTGCTATCTCTTGCGGCCGCTCGCGCCGGAGGAAATCCTTTGATCTTAAACGGCCGCAAGGAAATCGGCCGTAAGAAATTCCTATTTGCAATTCAATTGCTCCAGGAACCCTCTCTGCAAGGCTAAAAGCGAGCCGCAGCTTACTTGCAGGAAAGAGGTCCCGCTAGCACCAATTAAGCACATAAAATAGCCCAAATAAAGCCATCCTGCACTTTGCAGAGTCTATAAAGTGATATTCGGTGTTAGCAAAAATAGCACATAATTACCCTATACTCAAATCCGTAAAATATATATTTTTTAATATCCGTAAAATATCCATGTAAAAAGTCCAGAAGGCTTGGAGCACCTCAGACCCGCCCACGCCGCAGCCGGAAAATAAACAGTTAATTTGAACTCGGGTTTGGGCTGATGTGCAAGCTTGAGAGTGGGTTACTTTTAATCCTCATGTCCCCCAATATGATCCCTAACATTTACAGAGCTGTACAGTGCAGGCTTGAATTTATTTTTGCATTTTTAGATTTCTGAGCTTACGGCCGGTTCCAAGATATGCGGCCGGCCGTAAGAGGAGATCCTTGCGGGGCCGTATAATAGAATCGCGAGTTAACAGAACCCCCGCAAGGAATCGCAGCCTTACGGACGATTTACGGCCGGTAATAGAATGAGGCCCTTTGTCCCTTATTCTATTTAAATTGGCACTATGCATTAAATTGCTCAATAAGCACATCAATGTTTTTTTTTGCATAGAAGTTTTTCAGTGGTAAACATCTATCCACAAACAAGGTTTTCAATAACTAAAAAGTTATTTCAAAAAAAGATGTTAACTGCTTATTTACAGCAGTACTCAATTGGCCAAATTGTTATTAAATGAGGCCAAGAATTATAACTTTTAACAAAATATAACTGATACATTAATGATTTACCTTTTATTTCTCAATTGTGCACAATAATCTTTAACAGTAATTACAAACTTCAATATACCCAATTACATTTCTTTTTTGGCCTTTACAGATTAATATGTCTGATAACAAGAGCAAACAAGAGAAGAAAAGACGTCAAACTAGAGAAAGACAAGAGAGATGGGCCGCCCAGCAGACACCAGAGGAGAAAGAAATTAGACGAGAAAAAGAACGCAAAAGACTTGCAAGCAAAAGACTATCAGCTGCAAAAATGAAAGATACGCCAAAAAAAACTGCAAAGCAAATAAAGCATTTACAACCTATTCCTCAAACATCAGATGACATTTTACAAGATGCAAATAAAGACACACCAAAAAAAGCAACTACAAAAAAAAAAAACATTTACAACCTGTTACTGAAACCTTACAGGACATTTCAACAAAACAAGGACAACATATACCAAGAAAAGCCACGAAAAAAACTAAGGGCCCCTATTAAATTCTCCCTCGTAGTTCTCTCGGTGCTCGCAAAAGGCAGTTTTCCTGCTGTTTGCGAGAACCGAATCTCTCGCAGCCTGCTTTGCGATATGACTGCGAGAAAATGGCCGAGAATAGGCTCCGAGAGAGCTACGTAGCCTTAAATCTATGCACGAGTCTCGCATATCGTAAGAATCCCTACGTGGACAAAAAGTCCACGCAAGGGATCCGAAAGCCTCTACGTGCTGCCTCGGAACAGCCCGAGACAGCTGTGTGAGGCTCCCCCCTGCACCCTATACACATCCCCATGCTTCAGGGGTCTCTATTAGGACCCCTGCAGCACCCCCACATTAACCCCTTGCAGCGGGGGTCCCCGATCTGCATAGATCAGGCCCCCCGCTGCATTTAAAACTTTTAAATTCCCCGCCGCGGCTCCTTAAAGGGGCCGCTGCACACTATTACCCAATCCCGGCCGCGGCACTTAAAATTAACCCCCCTCTATGCTGGGGGTCCCCATCGGGACCCCCGAAGTGTCCCCACATAAACCCATTGCAGGGGGGGTCCCCGATCTGCATAGATCAGGCCCCCCGCTGCATTTAAAACTTTTAAATTCCCCGCCGCGGCTCCTTAAAGGGGCCGCGGCACACTATTACCCAATCCCGGCCGTGGCACTTAAAATTAACCCCCTCTATGCTGGGGGTCCCCATCGGGACCCCCGAAGTGTCCCCACATAAACCCATTGCAGGGGGGGGCCCCGATCGGCACCGATCATGACCCTGCTGCAATTCAATTTTAAATTTCCAGCCTCGCGGGTCCTCAAAGGACCGTAAAGGTCTTGAAAGGACTCACACTAAAAATATTAACCCCAGGCAACTATAATTACCCCATTAACTCATGATGGTCAATACAGACCACCATAAGGCCTAAATTAACCCATTTACTCATGATGGTCAATACAGACCACCATAAGGCCTAAATTAACCCATTAACTCATGATGGTCAATACAGACCACCATAAGGCCTAAATTAACCCATTAACTCATTATGGTCAATACAGACAACCATAAGGCTCTATTTAACCCCATCAGTCCCATAAGGGTATATTATTACCATTATGGGCCTGTTACAACCCAACATTAACCACATAAGTGCCATGATGGTCCTCAAGGACCATCATGACACTTACTACAAACACTACACTATAACCCCCAATAAACCATTTAATCTAAACTAACCGCCCTCTACACTAATCTATTAACACTTACACTACCTACCTACACTACCTACCCCCTAATAAACCTCCCCAACACTCTAATTACAAAAAACAAAAAACCTACAGTACAGAAAACAAAAAACCTACAGTACAAAAAACAAAAAAAACTACAGTACAGAAAAAAAACAAATTACAACCCCACCCCCCACTACAGAAAACAAAAAAATACATTACAACCCCACCCCCCACTACAGAAAAAAAAAAAATTACACACCTGAAAAGGAAAGACAGATAAACACAATACAATACATACATATAATACATTACATACATTACATACAATACATGACATTACATACATTACATATAATATATTACATATAATATATTACATATAATATATTAAATATAATATATTACATATAATATATTACATATAATATATTAAATATAATACATTACATATAATATATTACATATACTATATTAAATATAATATATTAAATATAATACATTACATATAATATATTACATATAATATATTAAATATAATATATTACATATAATATATTACATATAATACATTACATACATTACATACAATACATGACATTACATACATTACATATAATATATTACATATAATATATTAAATATAATATATTACATATAATATATTACATATAGTCCAAATCAAATACCCCCTATCTATCTAACATACAATCTATTTAATTTAAAATAAATCCTAACTATATCAAATACATCCCCCTATCTATCTAATATACAAAAAATCCTAACTACATACACAGACCCTAAGTCTAAAATAAAATAAAATAATTACAGTCCTAACTACATACACAGACCCTTATTCTAAAATAAATTAAAATAAAATAATTACATTCCTAACTACATACACAGACCCTTATTCTAAACTAAAATTAAATAATTACAGTCCTAACTACACAGACCCTAATTCTAAGCTAAAATCAATAAATTAAGACCACTTACCTTTAAGATGTTGCTTCAGATCACTAACCTATGGGTCAAACAAAAAAAAAAATTAGTACAAAACATTAACATCCAATAAATAAACATTCTATACATTCTAAATATTCAACTCACCTTTACAGCATGTCCCGTCACTGTTTAGCTCTTCCGGCGCGGCCCTGTTAAAAAAAAAACACAATACATGAATACATTAATACAATATATAAACAATAAATAAAATACACAAATAAACATCTAAATATACATTTAACTTACCTCCCCGCGATGTCCCCGGCCTTCTCTCCTTCAGCCCCGGCTGGGCCGCGGAACCATCCGCGCTCTAAAAAAAAAAAAAAAAAAAACTAACGGAGGTCTGCACTGGCAGACCTCCCCGACGCTACTGAACCTCCCGGAGTCGTTTCCGGGAGGAAATTGGCATTGGCGGCTTGTGATTGGCTGAAAAAGCTGTCTATCAATTTCAGCCAATCAAAAGTCGTCAATGTGTGAGCCAATCAGGATGGGATACACCCCAATATCCCACCCTGATTGGCTAAAACACTTGTCTATCTTTCTGGGAACCAATCACAACGCTCAGATGCCTTCAGCCAATCACTATGGGATACACCCCCACGGAGTGATTGGTAGAAGACATCTGCGCATCCTGATTGGCTCCTACATTGACGACTTTTGATTGGCTGACAGCTTTTTCAGCCAATCACAAGCCGCCAATGCCAATTTCCTCCCGGAAACGACTCCGGGAGGTTCATTAGCGTCGGGGAGGTCTGCCAGTGCAGACCTCCGTTAGTTTTTTTTTTTTTTTTTTTTAGAGCGCGGATGGTTCCGCGGCCCAGCCGGGGCTGAAGGAGAGAAGGCCGGGGACATCGCGGGGAGGTAAGTTAAATGTATATTTAGATGTTTATTTGTGTATTTTATTTATTGTTTATATATTGTATTAATGTATTCATGTATTGTGTTTTTTTTTTAACAGGGCCGCGCCGGAAGAGCTAAACAGTGACGGGACATGCTGTAAAGGTGAGTTGAATATTTAGAATGTATATAATGTTTATTTATTGGATGTTAATGTTTTGTACTAATTTTTTTTTTTGTTTGACCCATAGGTTAGTGATCTGAAGCAACATCTTAAAGGTAAGTGGTCTTAATTTATTGATTTTAGCTTAGAATTAGGGTCTGTGTAGTTAGGACTGTAATTATTTAATTTTAGTTTAGAATAAGGGTCCGTGTATGTAGTTAGGACTGTAATTATTTTATTTTATTTTAGAATAAGGGTCTGTGTATGTAGTTAGGACTGTAATTATTTTATTTTATTTTAGAATTAGGGTCTGTGTATGTAGTTAGGATTTTTTGTATATTAGATAGATAGGGGGATGTATTTGATATAGTTAGGATTTATTTTAAATTAAATAGATTGTATGTTAGATAGATAGGGGGTATTTGATTTGGACTATATGTAATATATTATATGTAATATATTATATTTAATATATTATATGTAATATATTATATGTATTGTATGTAATGTCATGTATTGTATGTAATGTATGTAATGTATTATATGTAATATATTATATGTAATATATTATATTTAATATATTATATGTAATATATTATATGTAATGTATTATATTTAATATATTATATTTAATATATTATATGTAATATATTATATGTAATATATTATATTTAATATATTATATGTAATATATTATATGTAATATATTATATGTAATGTATGTAATGTCATGTATTGTATGTAATGTATGTAATGTATTATATGTATGTATTGTATTGTGTTTATCTGTCTTTCCTTTTCAGGTGTGTAATTTTTTTATTTTCTGTAGTGGGGGGTGGGGTTGTAATGTATTTTTTTGTTTTCTGTAGTGGGGGGTGGGGTTGTAATTTGTTTTTTTTTCTGTACTGTAGGTTTTTTTGTTTTTTGTACTGTAGGTTTTTTGTTTTCTGTACTGTAGGTTTTTTGTTTTTTGTAATTAGAGTGTTGGGGAGGTTTATTAGGGGGTAGGTAGTGTAGGTAGGTAGTGTAAGTGTTAATAGATTAGTGTAGAGGGGGTTAGTTTAGATTAAACGGTTTATTGGGGGTTATAGTGTAGTGTTTGTAGTTAGTGTCATGATGGTCCTTGAGGACCATCATGGCACTTATGTGGTTAATGTTGGGTTGTAACAGGCCCATAATGGTAATACTATACCCTTATGGGACTAATGGGGTTAAATAGAGCCTTATGGTGGTCTGTATTGACCATCATGAGTTAATGGGTTAATTTAGGCCTTATGGTGGTCTGTATTGACCACCATGAGTTAATGGGTTAATTTAGGCCTTATGGTGGTCTGTATTGATCACCATGAGTTAATGGGTTAATTTAGGCCTTATGGTGGTCTGTATTGACCACCATGAGTTAAAGGGTTAATTTAGGCCTTATGGTGGTCTGTATTGACCACCATGAGTTAATGGGTTAATTTAGGCCTTATGGTGGTCTGTATTGACCACCATGAGTTAATGGGTTAATTTAGGCCTTATGGTGGTCTGTATTGACCACCATGAGTTAATGGGTTAATTTAGGCCTTATGGTGGTCTGTATTGACCACCATGAGTTAATGGGTTAATTTAGGCCTTATGGTGGTCTGTATTGACCACCATGAGTTAAAGGGTTAATTTAGGCCATATGGGGGTCCGGATTGACCATCATGAGTTAATGGGTTAATTTAGGCCTTATGGTGGTCTGTATTGACCACCATGAGTTAATGGGTTAATTTAGGCCTTATGGTGGTCTGTATTGACAACCATGAGTTAATGGGGTAATTATAGTTGCCTGGGGTTAATATTTTTAGTGCGAGTCCTTTCAGGACCTTTACGGTCCTTTGAGGACCCGCGAGGCGGGAAATTTAAAAATGAATTGCAGCAGGGTCACGATCGGTGCCGATCGGGGCCCCCCGCTGCAGGGGGTTTATGTGGGGACACTTCGGGGGTCCCAATGGGGACCCCCAGCATAGAGGGGGGGTTAATTTTAAGTGCCGCGGCCGGGATTGGGTAATAGTGTGCCGCGGCCCCTTTAAGGAGCCGCGGCGGGGAATTTAAAAGTTTTAAATGCAGCGGGGGGCCTGATCTATGCAGATCGGGGACCCCCCCTGCAATGGGTTTATGTGGGGACACTTCGGGGGTGCCGATGGGGACCCCCAGCATAGAGGGGGGTTAATTTTAAGTGCCGCGGCCGGGATTGGGTAATAGTGTGCAGCGGCCCCTTTAAGGAGCCGCGGCGGGGAATTTAAAAGTTTTAAATGCAGCGGGGGGCCTGATCGGTGCCGATCGAGGACCCCCGCTGCAAGGGGTTAATGTGTGGGGGCTGCAGCAAGGTGTTCAATTGAGGACACTTCAGGGGTCCCGACGGGGACCCCCGCATTGAGGGGGGGTTAATTTTAGGTGCCGGGGGGGTATTCGGAGTACCCCCACGGCAGGGCTTATGTGGGGGACTGCCGCGGAGGTCCCTTTTAGGACCCCCGCAGCAATTGATGAGGAGTGGGAGCCTGCGATATCATCTCGCAGGCTGTCACTCCTCTTGTACATTTACGCAGTGTAGATACGTACGGCCCTGCTGCGTAGCTCATACGTTGCTCGCAGCAGGGCTAATTTAATAGCATTGGAACTTAGAGAAACTTTGCAGTACGTAGGGCTTAAGTAGAAGCCTCTTATTTACGAGGCTGGAATTTAATAGGGCCCTAAGCATTTAGAACCTGTTGTTCAAACATTCCATGACTTTTCACCTGATGAATATGCAAGTCAAACTCCTATATGCTTTGCAAATTGTCCTTTACTGAAGTCTTTAGCAGTAGAGGTTCATAGTTGTGGGGACATGACTACTCAATGTCAGTTTTGTGAGGCTTATTATTTTAAACAGGAGAGACCCAGAGATGGACAATTTATTAGTTGTTGTCAAAAAGGCAAGTTCAAACTTCCAGAAAGGAAAGAATTTCCAATTTATTTACAAAATATTATGACTGAACCTACTTTTCCAAACTACAAAAATTTTAAGACAAACATAAGATCCTACAATAGTGCCATATCCTTTGCATCTATGGGGGCAACATTAGCTGCTAATGTACCAGGACAAGGTCCTTACTGTTTTAAAGTCCAAGGCCAAATTTATCATCGTACTTCACATTTACATACAGAGGAAGGAGAGCAAAGAAAATTCGCTCAACTATATGTCCTAGACACAATGGAAGCTGTTGACCAACGTATGCAGATGGAAGAAAATAAAAAATGCTTACCCAGTGTTTTCATAGAGCTAAATAACATTATGGACAACAATCCCTACAGTAAAGCTTACAAAAAATTGGCAGAAGTAGAAAATGAACAACTACTTCATGCACAAAGACATCAATTACCCATGCCAAAGGTTAATATGGTGCTTAAAAGAGACAGACATACTGATAAACGTTGTTATAACTTGCCAACATCAAATGAGGTTGCAATGGTCTTTCAGAATGATGAAGGAGAACCACCATTTCAAAGAGACATTAGAATATATCCCAGAAATGAGGAGCAACCATTTATTAATATTAATATCTTAAGTCCAAATTTAGATCCAATGACATATCCCATCTTTTTCCCACATGGAGAAGCAGGTTGGCAACCAAAATTAACCCTTCCCAGTTACCCAAATGCTAAAGCCAGAATCCAAAATAATGTTTCTATGCTTAAATTTAAAGTAGCTCAAATTGCCATTAGTGGAAAACTAACACAACAATGGATTATTGATTCATATTTGCAAATTGAGGCAAATAATTTAAACTTTATAAAATATCAACAAGATAAACTACGTGTAGAACAATATTGTGGACTCATGGACTATGTTGCTGACGTGGCTACAAGCAGAGACATGACAGCTGGCAAAGCAATCATTTTACCATCTTCCTTTCAAGGATCTCCTCGAAATATGAGAGAAAGATACAATGATGCTATGGCTATTGTCACCAAATTTGGAAAACCCGATTTATTTCTGACATTTACATGTAATCCACAATGGCCAGAAATTACACAAAATCTACTTCTTGGACAAACTGCTTCTGATCGACCAGATTTAGTAGCCAGAGTTTTTAAGATCACATTAAATGAATTAATACGTGACTTCACTATAAATCAGTTATTTGGCAAATGTCTTGCTTATGTATATACCATTGAATTTCAAAAAAGAGGCCTTCCACATGCACATCTTATGATAATACTTCAAGAGAAAGATAAATTAGATACTTCGGACAAAGTGGATGCAGTCATAGTTGCTGAACTACCAGATCCAGAACTATATGGTAGACTATATGAGATTGTTACTCATCGCATGATTCATGGACCCTGTGGAGACCTTAATCCACAATCACCATGTATGGAAAATAATAAATGTTCAAAAGATTTTCCTAAAGATTATAGAGACAAAACATATGCAAATTGTGATGGATATCCACTTTATAAAAGAAGAGAAGGAGATAGTGCCATTATTCGTGGAAAAAAAGTGGACAATAGATATGTAGTACCCTACAATCCACATTTACTCATGAAGTACAACGCCCACATCAACGTAGAAGCCTGCACTTCCATCAAATCCATTAAATATGTCTACAAATATATTTACAAAGGCTATGATGCAGCTACTGTAGTCGTCAAAAGTGCAGACAACCCTGAATGTAGTGAGTTAGTACATGATGAACTTGCATCTCATGTAGATGCTCGCTATGTCAGTGCACCAGAAGCTATGTGGCGGCTTTTAAAATTTGAAATGCATGATAGATCACATGCAGTATATAGATTAGCAGTACATTTGCCACAACGACATTTAGTCTATTTCCATGCTGGAAATGAAATGAATGCATTGGCCCAAAGTGAAGATCGTCACACTACACTAACTGCATGGTTTGCATTAAATTCCAATGATGCTCAAGCAACACAATACTTATATATTGAAATTCCATATCACTATGTTTTTGTGAATTGATTATGTAGACCAAGAAAAACTAGAGGCAATAAAATAATTCCACGAATTTACACAGTCAGTCCAAGAGATGTTGAACGTTTTTGCTTACGGATATTACTTTTAAATGTTCCAGGAGCACAAATTTTTGAACAATTAAGAACTGTTAATGACATTGTATATGAATCCTTCCATTTAGCTGCAAGACATAGAAACTTACTCGTTGATGATACAGAGTGGGAAAGATGTTTAGAAGAAGCAGCACAATGTCAAATGCCACGACAGATGAGAGAACAATTTGCTTTTATTTGTATCTTCTCAAATGCTCCAAATGCATTAGCTTTGTGGGAGACTTTTAAAAGTAATATGGCTGAAGACTTTATGCGACGATACAATGAACCCATTGCACACTTAAAAGCATTAATGGAAATCCAAGAAGTATTTTTAACTCATGGATTAAGTTGTGCAAGTTTTAATTTGCCTGATCCAGGTCTTATAGATGACATAAACTTTGAAGACTATGACATTCAACATCAAGCAGAAAGAACACAAGAAAGACTTTCATCTTTAAATATACTACAATTGCAAGCATTTCATGCCATTAAAAATGCAATAGATGATGACATGGTGACAGAGCGTTATTTCTATCTTGATGGACCTGGCGGATCAGGTAAAACCTATTTGTACAATTTATTAATGAGTTCAGTACGAGCACAAGGACAAATAGACAATGGCGTTTGCCACTACTGGAATTGCTGCACTTTTATTAGAAGGTGGAAGAACTGTTCATAGTGGATTTAAACTGCCAGTGCCTATTTTAGAAAATTCTGTGTCAGATATTCGCATGACATCCTTACAAGCAAAGAAATTGAAGAAATGTAAATTAATTATAATAGATGAGGCCACAATGATGTCATGCTATATTAACCGTTTGCTTCGTGAAGTCATGGATAATATTTTTCCATTTGGTGGAAAGGTAATGTTGTTGGGTGGCTATTTTAGACAAACATTACCTGTTGTTGTACATGGAAATAGAACTGACATTATCGAAACCTGTATCAAGTCAAGCACAGTATGGAAACATTTTACCCATCTTCAACTGCAACAAAATATGAGATCAGAAGGCCAAAATGATTTCAATGATTGGCTTATTAAAATTGGAGAAGGCAGAACAGAAAAAATACTACATTTAGCTGACGACACTGTAGAGATCCCACCTCATATGATTTGTCAACAAGATATTATATCGGCTATATTTGAAGGGAGCATAAATAACGAAGAATATTCCGAGCTTGCCAGCCAAGTCATACTGACGTGTAAAAATAAAGATGCATTAATCCTCAATAATGAAATCTTAAAAAAAATTAATGCACCACAAAGAAATTATCACAGTGCTGATTCTGTACTTGCTGATGACAATGAAAGTCAGGCTAACTTTTCGACTGAATTCATAAACTCTCTAACTCCTTCTGGAATGCCACCACATATTTTGCAGCTAAAGAAAGGTGCAATTATCATGTTACTGCGAAATATGAACCCAAAAAAGGCCTATGCAATGGCACAAGATTAATTGTTCAACAATTAAAGGACCATTTTATAGATGCTGAAATTTTAACTGGTACCCATAGGAGAGAGAGTTTTCATACCAAGAATAGATTTAGCACCAAGTGAAAGTAGTCTCCCTTTTATACTTCAAAGAAGACAATTTCCCATTATTATGGCATTTGCCATGACCATTAATAAATCACAAGGTCAAACTTTCAAATCTGTGGGTATTTTCTTGGAAGAACCAGTATTTGCACATGGTCAATTGTACGTTGCGTTGTCACGGTGCAAAAATCCACAGGCTATTAAAGTTTACATTGAAAACAATGAAAGTCAAGGTGATTTATTAGAAGATGGACGTATTTTTACTAAAAACATTGTCTACTATGAAGTACTATAACTTTGCCGGATACAAATTAAAGCCATGCAAACATTTTTTAAAAGCATTCAAAAATACATAACAATTAGTTGTTTCATTCTGTCATAATTAATGGAAGTAATGTTTATGGATAATTCGCCTCACAAAATACTTGCCTTGCATTTTTATGAAAAATTATGTTAAAATGTTAAGTCACTATGTTAATGTTTCTAATGTTACAAGTTTAAAAACAATATTTTCAAGTTATTTCATTCAACATATTACAAAGTTCATGTTAAGAGCTCAAGCACCTTTTAAGTCACAATGTCAATATTATCTGTTATCTTAAGATTACTACCTACATTAATGTTTATCGCCAGTTTATGTGGCCAGTAAGAAATTACTTTCATTAGTTACGTTTTAAGGAGAGTTTTTACTGTATGCCTTCCTCTACATTCAATGTATATTGAACTTAACAATTATTCTGATACAAATTGCATGTTAATACTGATTAATTTAAAGTTCAACTGTTTTTACATTCAAATGTTAATACTTTTAATACAAAATTACGTTACAAAATGTATTCACTATGTTTCTGTTTATAATGTTCCAAATTATACAAATGTTTTGACAACTTCCAAAGTTACATAAAAAATAAAGTTCAAGTTTAAAAATATATACTTTCAAGGTTATTGCTTACATATATTTTAAACTTCATGTTAAAATTCGGGACGTTTCAACAAGGCTTTTTACTTTTTACTTTCCTCTGCATTCAATGTATATTAAAGTGAACAATTCTTCAGATACAAATTTCATGTTAAAAAATCATTACATCAACATTTTACAAAAATACATGTTCATATCACAATACTTACAAGGGTCAAAAATATATATAAATAACTAAACAACTTGACAAACATATACATCACATTGCCGTCATTTTTTGACGGGCAAGTCGCTAGTTAGGTAATAAAACCGATAGTCTCTTTGCTAATATATTAGAGTAGATCTTAGTGTCTGTATTTATTAAAGAGATGGGCCTATAGTTCTTACAAAATCTTGTATCTTTATCCTGTTTAGGTATGTTGATAAAGACTGCATGAAGCATTTTTACTGGAGCTATGCCTTCAGATTTTATTTCATTTATGGTCTTTGCCAAATGGTTCACAATCGTTGTTTTAAAAATCTTATAGTAAGAATTAATGAACCCATCAGGTCCTGGTGCTGATTTGCTTTTTAAGTTTGCGATTGCTTGTAAGATCTCAGTACTGTTAATTTCCTTGTTAAGTTCCTCAAGATATTTTAAGGATAGTTTCGGTAAATTGACTTTATCTAAAAATTATGTTATTAAATCTTTACTGGGTTTTACAAATCCATCCCCTCTTTCTAAGATGTAAATATCTCTATAGTGTATTAAGAAGGTTTTAGCAACAACTGTTGGTTTAGTATAAGATTTTATATATTTGTTTTAACTGAAGTGATTATTTCTTCTATTCAAGTAGAGGAAGGTTTGTATTGTAATATATTTGCCAGTGCTCTCCCTGCTTTGTTATTCAGACAATATTGTTTCTGTTCTCCATAGCTTGCAATCTAGTTGGGCCTGTAAGTTTTTTGTTTTTTTATTTGGCTTTTAATTTTTTCTATATCTTTAGTTTTATTGCTTGAATGGTCTCTTTTGTTTTCCTTAATTAGGTTAGCCTGTTTAAAATATAGATCTCTTAATGAGTGCCCATTAACTTATTTTCTTCTTATGGCTCTTCCAAGAAAGTAGTATGCCTCTAATGTAGGCATTGTGAGTGTTTCATACAATAGCGTGACTACCTACCGAATTCACATTTTCTCTAAAGAAAAGTTCTATTTCCTTACTTAGCCAAGCCTGATCTTAAGGTTTATTAAATAAGGTTATATACAAAGTATTACTTTGTAAAGGTCTGATCTGTTTATCCCCTTTTAATTGCAAAGTAACCATTGCGTGGTCAGACCATTTAAAGGTGTCTGTATCCACTGCTTGGTTTAGTTTTATCGTCTATACTTCTACTAAAAAGTAATCTAAACGCAAGTACGACAGATGGCGATGAGAAAAAAAAGGTATAATCCTTCTCTTTATCGTGGAACAACCTCCATATGTCAAATAAACCGTAATTTATAGCTAAAGAATGAAATTTGTTTGATTATTTTGTAGATTGTAGATCTGATTTAATAGGTCTAGTTGCTTTCCTATCAAGTATAGGCTCTAGCACCATGCTAAAGTCTCCACATAACAGTAATATCCCCAATTTAATATTATTTACTTGCTTCAGTAAAATTTCTAAAAACATTTTTTGTCTCACATTTGGCACTGCGCATGCAATCTAAGGTGCCACCAGATATGAGTGTCACTGTGCACTGGCAAAAGTTGGCAGAGTAGGCACTGTAGGCCTCACACACACGCCTGTAGGCAGGCAACTGATATTCAATCGATTACAGTCAAAAAAAGTGTTGTTTTATGTCACTGTACACTACGGTTGCACCAGATATGACGTATCACTGTGCACTGGCAAAAGTTGGCAGAGTAGATGCAATAGGCTTCACACACACACACCTGTAGGCAGGCAACTGATATTCAATTGATTACAGTCAAAAAAATGTTGTTTTATGTCACTGTACACTACGGTTGCACCAGATATGACGTATCACTGTGCACTGGCAAAAGTTGGCAGAGTAGATGCAATAGGCTTCACACACACGCCTGTAGGCAGGCAATTGCTATTCAATTTATTACAGTCAAAAAAGTGTTGTTGTTTTTTCACTGAGCACAATATAAGCTGTGAGCCTGACACAAAAAATGGTTGTTTTCAATGTATGGTACACCACCAGGTATGAGTAGTGAAAATAAGCACAATATAAGCTGTTAGGTGTTTGCCAGTCACACACACACGCTGGCAGGCAGGCAATTAGATGACACCAAAAAAAAATAAAAAAAATAAAACAAATGATGTTCTAGCCCTAAAAAGGGCTTTTTGGGTTGCTGTCCTTGCAGCAGATATCAGATGAGTCTGTAGTGGAAGCTAAATACACAGCCTGGCTATCTATTTCCCTATTAAATCTCCAGCAGCTACACTATCTGTCCTCTCACAAGGAATGCAGCTTCAGAATGATTCTAAAATGTATGCTGTCCTTCAGATGGAAGGCTCTGGAAGGGAGTGTATGCTGCTGATTGGCTGGAATGTGTCTGCTGACTGTGAGGTGCAGGGTCAAAGTTTCCTCAATGATAAAGAATAGGGGGCAAACCGAAAAGCGCATGTGTTCGCCGTCCGAGGCGAGCGCGAACATGCCAAAATTGCCGCGAATAGTCCGCGGGCGAACTGTCCGCGACATCTCTAATACTGTATGATACTAACAGTTGTAAATGAACCTTTAAACCTAGGTTACGATGTTATACCTTGGTTGGACTGAGCTAGAACTGAGTAGAACTAGCTGCCCTAGAAATCCCCCTTGCAGAGTGGATCTACTTCAATACAAGATTACATCCAGGTTCTCTTAAGCTGTTAAGAACTGTTATTAATCAATGGAAAACGGTGGGATATATTACCCAATATATTCTCAGCATAATTCAGTCTAAAAGATTTGTATTCCTTTCTTTAAACCTTTTGTTCATACAAATAATATTTAATTATAAAGGTTTTATCTCTACTTGTACATATCAAGCCATGTGAGAATATTATCCATATAGTTTGACCTTTTTTATTGATTCACCCCCTCGTCTTTCTTAATATTAACTAATAATTCTGCCATAACCCCTTGCGAAAGTAGGGTTGAAATGATATAATTACCCTAATTCCTCTTTATAATCTAGCTTAGCACTATATCAAATGTTAAAATAATCGTAAAGTCAGTGATTCAGTGTTTACATTTTCTTTTTTTATTTATAATACTAATAATTTATGATTCCTCTAATGTGACTCTGTAGTGTATTATAAGTTACTACTGTATGTGCTAGTTAGTGTCCATATAAGTAGGGTAAATCATCCAATTTACTGTTTTCCTTTTTAGTGCGATAACTAATACCTAATAACTAAAATATATTCATTCTTTTGTGGTGTTAATTTAAATCTCAATTTGTGAATAATCTACATGCTCTTTATGAAGATCATATTTTTAATAACTCTTTTGTCATGTAAATCAGTATTTGTAATTTTAAACTTCTTTCTTACAATATTACCTTTAAATCAGCTTACTACAGTTTAAAAACGCATTTTATTATTTCTAGTGATTTAGTACAATAATTATTTTTAAAAATGTGTTACTGTTGTGAGAAAAAAAGTAGTTGTGAATTAATTGTGCTATGGACTAGATGCAGTTATCAATTCAACCCACCTTCTCTTTTGGGCATGTTTTTTTATAAAAATAATTTAAACTTATTCCCATCCTTTTAATTGCTTCAATTTAAAACGTTCCTCAACTGGGATTCCCCATTCTTGAAATTGATCTTCCCCCTCTTTAACTGACTTAATAATCTTTTTCTGGTTGTTTTTAAGAATAACTAATTTAGTTGGGAAGCCCCACTTATAGATAATTTTCTCTCTTCTCAGTATTTTATTTATTTCCTGGAATTTTCTACGATTACGTAGAGCTTCTCTTGAAATATCTGAGAATAATACCAGCTTTTCATATGGAGCTTCAAACATACTTTTGCTTTGGGCTGCTTTAACTACTGCCTCTTTAAATGCATAACAATTACATTTAATTATTATATCCCTAGGGGCAGCATCCCTGAAGTCCCTGGGAAGAGGGATCTGATGTATATTTTCAAGCAATTAACCCAGGGTTTATCAGGTTTCACAAGGGTGAAAAAAAGTCTGATATAAATTTATTAAGTCCTCCAAAGCAATTCTGGTACGTCTCTTATTCTTAAATTATTTCGCCTTGAGTAATCTTCTTGAAAGGCTAGTTTGTTTCAAGGAATTCAGATTTTTATTCTAACTCCAGTACATATTTGACAATTTTTTCTTGTTTTTGTAATCAGTATACTTTGATATTTTTCCAACTCTTCCACCCTCTTTAGGAGATCACCAATTGCTGTTGTATTATTCAAAATCTCTTGTGAAAGTTCTTGTCTAAGATTATTTTGAAATTCCATGAACATTTTATTTTTGAAGTTGGTAATATCTCTTCATCAGGAATTAATTTAGGTGAATCTTCATCAATTATGTCTCCTATCTCAAATTTTCCTTGAGATGAGGAGGGAGATGATTGTATAGAAGACTCGGACACATTGGGGGATCCTTTTTTGCTCTTATCTTTGGGAGAAAAAACAGCTACAGCATCCAAGAATTGTGTGGACTCTCCCTTCGTTTTATCTCTTGTTTTGATCTTTGTGCCACTATTATTTTTATTCATAATGTTATAATAGAGTGGACCTAATAGACAGTTAATCAGTTTTACTTTGCTTGTCAAAGCTTACACTCTCAGAGAGAAGGGGGGAGAGCAGATTTATTTTCCAAATACTTAATTTATCTCTTTTGAGGACAGATCCCCTAAGTGCAAGTTATAGTTGCTATTGTCAAGCAACCTTAAATATAGGTTGAAAATTCCTTCCCCCAAAACAACAATTTAAAAACCATGCTGTTGTGGAGCTGTGCAGTCTGAGGCTATTGCTGGATTTTCGTGATATACAGCATTTAGGAACCTGTTACCTTTCAGGCTACCACAGACTATAAGGGACTACAATTCTGAGTTTGTTGTATCTGCATGTGACCATTCCTTCAGGGGATTTAGGTATATACACAGAATCAGGGACTTACTATCCCTGGATACTTCCACCAGATCTTCACCCTTTAACTTGCGTATTATCAGTATGTAACCAGGGGAGGTGAACCATTGCTTCAGGGTATTTAGATATACACAGAGTGAGGGACATACTAACCCTACTTACTTTCACCAGGTATTCACCCTTTAACTTGTGTGTTATGCAGGTATAACAATCCAAATTACCCTGTCTTCCTCCATTAACCTTCCCCTGGCACTATACTCCTAGTCCTAGAACAAACTTTGTGCAGTATTCCAATTGCTCCCTGAGCTGACTGCTGGTGTATTTCCCCTGTTAGGGCTCACCTCTCTGCATGCAGTAACTTCTCACCCAGCCCAGAGTGTCATTTCTTGCAATCAGGCTTGTTTCCACCTTCCTCTCATTTACATCAGCCTCTTCCAGTGTTCTCTTCTCTCCCACCGGAGCTCCAACGCGACTGTGTTTGTCACGTGGTGCAACACACGTGGTGCAACTCCAAAACTCCAAACCTCCAGCACAGCAAACACTCAGGTCCACAAAAAAGCCTCCTCAGGAGCACAGAGCGCTATCCCTTAACCTCAGATAAAGTTTATTACATTGAGGCAGGACATCTTTCTTCATAAGAGAACCGCGCAGCCTTCTATAGTCTGCTCCTACTGTGCCCAGATCATCACATCTTAGGTTAGCTCACCGTGCACACACTTCCTGGGTGGAGCATGTTTGGTTTCTGTCTCTATCAGGACCCCCGCAGCAGTTAAACACTGAACCCCTGCCGCGGGGGGTACTTCAAGTACCCCCCATACACCTAAAGTTAACCCCCCTATGCTGGGGGTTGCCATCGGGACCCCCACAGTGTCCCATATTACCCCATGCAGGGGGTTCCAGATTGTAAACGCAGCTGCATTTATAAATTCAAATTTCCCACCTCGCGTGTCCTGAAAGGTCCTTAAAGGACCTGCGTTTACTAAACCCTTCTAAGACCCTCATGACACAAAGCCAAAACACTACACTATTAACCTCCCCTCTACCCTATTATATTAACCCCCCTCTACTCCACCATATGAACTCCTAAACTTCCTACCAAACCCCCTAATAAGATCCCTAGCACCCCACTAATTACACAAAATAAAAAACAAAACTTACAGAAATTAAAATACCCTACAGAATAAAAAAATTACATTACAGAAAATAAAAACATATTACTGAAAATAAAAAAAAACTACATCACATTAAATAAACAAACCTACATTACAACTAAACAAAAATATCCTTACTAAAAAATAGAATAGGGTAAATTAGACCACTTACCTGGCCACAATCCCCCTCCAGCGATGCTGATCTTCAGTTCTTCATCCCAGACAGGGCCCTCCATAAATCTCCACAGGTCCAGTCACACCTTCAAAAAAAAGAAACATTATAGTTAATATAAAAACACATACAATATGTAATATAATGAATAGTAAATATTTCACTTACCTCTCCAAAATGCCCCTCCAGCAATGCCCCGGTCTTCATCCAGTCATCAGCAGACCGGGTCCCTCCAAAAAATATCTCAATGTTCTAATTTTTTTTTTAAACTAACGGAGCTCCTCCCTTGAGCAGCTCCCCGCCACAAATGAGGGTTCTCGAGCATGATCAGCTAAAAAAAATGGCACCTTCTGATTGGCTGAAAATGCTGTCAATCATATTTCAGCCAATCAGACGGCGCAAAGATGTGAGACAAAATCGGATACACCACTATATCCCATTCTGATTGGCTGATTTAACTGTCAATCATTTCTAATCCAATCAGAAGGTGCTATTGCCTTCAGCCAATCAGAATGAAAAACACCACATGGAGTGTATCCCATTCTGATTGTCTCCAAGCATATGCACCTTCTGATTGGCTTAAGTAACTGTCAATCAGATTGCAGCCAATCAGAAGGTGCAGATGCTTGGAGACAATCAGAATGGGATATAGGGGTGTATCCCATTTTGATTGGCTCACACATTTACACCTTCTGATTGGCTGGAATTTGATTGACACCGTTAATAAGATAGAGTAGAGGGGGGGGTAATAGGGTAGGGTAGAGGGCAGTTAATAGGATAGGGTAGAGGGGGGTTAACAGAATAGAATAGAGGGGGGTATTAAAAGGGTAACATAGAGGGGTGGTTAAAATGGTAGGGTAGAGACGTGGTTAATAGGATATGGTAGAGGGGGGGTAATTTGATAGGGAAGAGGGGGGTAAGAGGATAGGGTAGAGGGGGTTTAATAGAATAGGGTAGAGGGGGGTTAGTAGGATAGGGCAGATTGGGGCTAATAGGGTAGGGTAGAGGGGGGATAATAGGAGAGGGTAGAGGGGTGTAATAGAATAGGGTAGAGGGGGGTTGATAGGAAAGGGGGATTAATAGGATAGGGTAAATGGGAAGTTAATTAGTTGGAGGGGGTTAATAGAATGAGATAGGGAAGGAAAGGGTTAAGGGTGTAGTGCTTAGACTTTGTGTCATGAGGGTTCTGGCAGATTCTCATGGCTCTTATAGTGTTAATAGTGAGGGTTAAGTATTGTCCCATTGGAATCTGTATAGACCCTTATGGGGCTGTTGGAGTCAATTAGAGACTCATGAGGGTCTATATAGACCCCCATGAGTGATGGGGTTAATTTTAGGTGCCGGGGGGGTACTTATAGTACACCGGTACCCCCGCAGCAAGGGTTAATTTTTTTAGCTAGCTTTAAGAACCCGATCAGGACCCCTGCTGCAAGGGGTAATATGGGGAACACTGCGGGGATCCCTTTGGGTACCCACATCATAGGAGGGTTCATTTTAGGTTCCGCTGGGTTACTTGACCCTCAAAGCAAGGGTTAATATTGGGAGCATGCGGGGGTCCTGATCTTCCAATGCAGCATGGGGATTAGTTTGGGGAGCTTTAGGGTCCGGAGGGAAGTTTGGGGTCTCTTTTGCTGCTCCCGTAGCAAACGTAAGGGCTGTTGAAGCCTTTGCGAAACCTCCCCAGCACTCGTTGGGCTGTGGCCTCCATTTGCGTGTTACGGGCTAGCTCATGGGGGACTTTGTTGGAATTTAATAGCAAGAATAGAATGTAGTGTGTACAGGCTTGACAGATCAAAGGGTTGCGGTCTGCGAAGCTCAATGTTCCACGTCGCGTAGGCATTTTTCGGCCGTCCTGCGTTTTAACCCGCAAGTCATCTGTGGGTCGGTTTACAAGGCTAATTTACACCGATATTTGGCGTTTTTCACCACACAAAAATCGGCTAAGCGGAGAAAAAAATTATGAAAAACGCAAAAAATCTGAAACAGGATGAAAATTACGCTCACCAATGCCAAGCACACAGGACTTAGAAAATACATGACGGAGAACCCAGTGGCATGCAGGACTTGTAGGAATTACAACAGTTTGTAAATGTGCCTCCCGCTTTTTATGGGACCAAAAGTAATGGGACAATTGTCTGCTCAGCTGTTCCATGGCCAGGTGTGTGTTATTCCCTCATTATCCCATTTACAAAGCGCTGATACAAGCTCCAGAGTTAATTTCAAGTGTGCTATTTGCATTTAGAATCTGTTGCTGTCAACCCTCAATATGAGATCCAAAGAGCTGTCACTATCAGTGAAGCAAGCCATCATTAGGCTGCAAAAACAAAACAAACCCATCAGAGAGATAGCAAAAACATTAGATGTGACCAAATTAACTGTTTGGAACATCCTTAAAATGAAAGAATGCACCAAGGAGCTCAGCAACACCAAAAGACCCGGAAGACCACGGAAAACAACTGTGGTGGATGACCGAATAATTCTTTCCCTGGTGATAAAAATACCCTTCACAACAGTTGGCCAGATCAAGAACACTCCCCAGGAGGAAGGTGCATGTATGTCAAAGTCAACAATCAAGAAAAAATGTAACGGATCTCCTGGCACCCCGACCGGGTACCTCCGTTGATAGACGCGTCCTAGTTTGCGCCGAGGCCTACAAGCACCGCACCGGACACCTCAACCACCACAGACTCCACAACCGCTGTAGTTTAGCTGGAGCCGCGCCGTCTTCCTTCCACCCTGTATGAATCTCCAGCATCCAGGACCGTGTGGGGAAGACCTCTCCTCCAAGGAGGACACATCAGGAACAAGCGTTCAGTAGTTACAGCTCAAGGGAGTATGCAAAAGCATAGCAATCCCCAGTATGATAGAGCCATCCCCTCCAAGAACGAGATGAGACTACGTTTTGAAGGGTCAAGTAGAACTCTAACTTTAATGACAGGGGATCTCCTTTTATGCAATGGTGCCCTCTGAAGGGCTACACCCACATAATTATCACAGCCAATTATATACATGGTTCAACCCCCACGTCTCCTCCCCTCAGATAACAGGTAACACAATTAAAACAGACACAATTTTAACCACATTCTGGATGTACCCCAAAAACAGGGGGTACACCTTTAAGTCCAGCACCGTTCAATATCTCTCACCCAGGGGAACAACATATTAAAAAATGGCATGAATCAGACCAGGGGTTCAAAAGTTAGTAAAAGTATGTTTTTCAAATAACACACAGACATGTCACATATCCCCCACACAATACACATATAGGACAATAGGTGTGGTCACCCCTCCCTGAGGCAACTTGATATAATCAGACAATGATTAAATCAGCCTTCTTTGTTCTTATCTGAGATTGAAAACAGTTTATACAATCGACTTTTCTTATCTGTAACAGGATTATCTATTAGCCTAGTAGCTTTGATATTCTGAGCCAATATATTCTGTAGAACATAAAACAACATATCTACAGTACAGCAATGTGATCATATTTTAACCAAGAATTAAATAATCATAAAACAGGGTAAAACAGTGATGGGTTCCGTTACAGCTGGGGTCTGAGCGCATAAAACTACCGAATAGCGCTCAGATCCTCTTCACACAGTTCAATTGCCATGTAGCTAAACTCTTTCCCATAGTCTTTCATTATATGAATGGGCTCCATGGCATAGCTTTCTGTGGTATCATGGTTCACACAGGGCAAGTACCGAATGACCCCCCTGTATGTAAAGGGCCAGAATGAGTGACATACACTCTGGTATGGCCGAATACTGTGTTTGAAGGGCAATATGTACCAGGGCCATAGTCGCAGGGCAGGAGGCTGGCAAACAGTCCTCTCCAAGACAAAGTGGCGAAGGGCACTTTGTCACACATCTCCCCTTTGGGGGGAAGTCTAACCAGGCACCTGATCTTCTGCCGGTCAGTGCCTCCGTTAGACGATCCACCAACCCACAATAAACCAGTGCTAGAGCAGCCCCCCCACAACAACAAAGTGCAAGAGCAGCCCACCCACAACAAACAGTTACGGCACCTGGATATTTCGCTGTGGTGATGGGGCAACATGCTGAGGGGACTTGAGGGGCAGAGGCCAGCGGCACTCTGCCCTGATGCCAGCTCTTCTGCTGGTATAACCTGCAGGACATCCTGCTCTGTACAAGGGACAAAGGGAGGGCAGAGGCCAACTGCACTCTGCCCCGCTGTCAGCTCTTCTGCTGGGGTACTTGGGGCATATTCCGGCTCAGTAGCCAGGGAAACGTGGGAGTCAGTGGGGGTTAACATTTCCTCTGTTAACCCTGGGGCCACATTAGAAGTTAGATGGGGAGGGGAATTTGTACTTACCCCCTCCTCCGGTTGTCCCAGTGAGGGTAGTTGGGGATCTGTACAGGCTGTGGGCGCAGAGACCACGGTCCCATCTGCGCCGTCTGGGAGATTGGTGTCTCCCCTTGTTAGGGTAAACTGTCGCTGGGGAAGAAGGACGACACCTTCTGCCCCCTGTGGTTCACACTGCCGCTGGGGGGGAAGGACGACACCTTCTGCCCCCTGGGGTTCACACTGCCGCTGGGGGGGAAGGACGACACCTTCTGCCCCCTGGGGTTCACACTGCTGCTGGGGGGGAAGGACGACACCTTCTGCCCCCTGGGGTTCACACTGCTGCTGGGGGGGAAGGACGACACCTTCTGCCCCCTGGGGTTCACACTGCCGCTGGGGGGGAAGGACAACACCTTCTGCCCCCTGGAGTTCACACTGCCACTGGGGGGGAAGGACGACACCTTCTGCCCCCTGGGGTTCACACTGCCGCTGGGGGGGAAGGACGACACCTTCTTCCCCCCTGGGGTTCACACTGCCGCTGGGGGGGAAGGACGACACCTTCTGCCCCCTGGGGTTCACACTGCCGCTGGGGGGTAAGGACGACACCTTCTGCCCCCTGGGGTTCACACTGCCGCTGGGGGGGAAGGATGACACCTTCTGCCCCCTGGGGTTCACACTGCCGCTGGGGGGGAAGGACAACACCTTCTGCCCCCTGTAGTTCACACTGCCACTGGGGGGGAAGGACGACACCTTCTGCCCCCTGGGGTTCACACTGCCGCTGGGGGGGAAGGACGACACCTTCTGCCCCCTGGGGTTCACACTGCCGCTGGGGGGTAAGGACGACACCTTCTGCCCCCTGGGGTTCACACTGCCGCTGGGGGGGAAGGATGACACCTTCTGCCCCTTGGGGTTCACACTGCCGCTGGGGGGGAAGGACAACACCTTCTGCCCCCTGTAGTTCACACTGCCACTGGGGGGGAAGGACGACACCTTCTGCCCCCTGGGGTTCACACTGCCGCTGGGGGGTAAGGACAACACCTTCTGCCCCCTGGGGTTCACACTGCCGCTGGGGGGGAAGGATGACACCTTCTGCCCCCTGGGGTTCACACTGCCGCTGGGGGGGAAGGATGACACCTTCTGCCCCCTGGGGTTCACACTGCCGCTGGGGGGGGGAGGACGACACCTTCTGCCCCCTGTAGGGCCGGTAGAGAGACCTCAGTCCCATCTCTACCTGCCATCTGGAGGTCATCCCAGGACCAGTCAATGAAGTCTGGTTCCGCTTGTCGAGTAGGTTGGGGCTGCACGAAGCTGAGCAGGTGTTGGTAGTCCTGCTCCAGCTCCCACTCTCTTGTTACCAGGTGGGTCATGTCTTTGCTCACCTCGCCTTCGTCATCCCAGACATACATGCCCATCCAGTAGTCGTAGATGTCCCAAAACCTAGACTCCTCCGTGCTGCCAAGATCAATGTCGTCCTCCAAGGCATCCCATAATAAACCCGGGCCATCATAATCATCTCCCTCCGGTAAGTCGTGTTCAGCCGTCCAGGGGGTAAGTCGAACGGTATGCCACCAGAGGGCCTGGTATGCGTTGTCTAGCCAGATCTCTCGCCATACCAGGGTCTCTAGTCTTGTCACCCACTCATCCATGGGCTGCTCTCCCAATAGATACATCCGCATCGCCAAACGCTTCTGTAGCCGCTGCTCATCACTGGGGAGACTCTCACCTCGCCGCCATTGGGCATCTTCCAGGGCATCATACCAGAGTTCCTTTCTGTTTGCATCCCTGTAGTCCGCGGCCTCCTCCTCATCCTCATCATGGAACGCTGTCCGAAAACTAGCCGGTTCCATCCTGCTGTAGCCAGGGGCGCTGTACGGATACTAGCGTTGCCCTCAATTTGTAACTCCAAACGTTACCGGTGTCTCTGTGCTGCTTTTCCTCATACTAGGACGCCATCCCACCACTGCCACCAATGTAACGGATCTCGTGGCACCCCGACCGGGTACCTCCGTTGATAGACGCGTCCTAGTTTGCGCCGAGGCCTACAAGCACCGCACCGGACACCTCAACCACCACAGACTCCACAACCGCTGTAGTTTAGCTGGAGCCGCGCCGTCTTCCTTCCACCCTGTATGAATCTCCAGCATCCAGGACCGTGTGGGGAAGACCTCTCCTCCAAGGAGGACACATCAGGAACAAGCGTTCAGTAGTTACAGCTCAAGGGAGTATGCAAAAGCATAGCAATCCCCAGTATGATAGAGCCATCCCCTCCAAGAACGAGATGAGACTACGTTTTGAAGGGTCAAGTAGAACTCTAACTTTAATGACAGGGGATCTCCTTTTATGCAATGGTGCCCTCTAAAGGGCTACACCCACATAATTATCACAGCCAATTATATACATGGTTCAACCCCCACGTCTCCTCCCCTCAGATAACAGGTAACACAACTAAAACAGACACAATATTAACCACATTCTGAAAGTACCCCAAAAACAGGGGGTACACCTTTAAGTCCAGCACCGTTCAATATCTCTCACCCAGGGGAACAACATATTAAAAAATGGCATGAATCAGACCAGGGGTTCAAAAGTTAGTAAAAGTATGTTTTTCACATAACACACAGACATGTCACATATCCCCGACACAATACACATATAGGACAATAGGTGTGGTCACCCCTCCCTGAAGCAACTTGATATAATCAGACAATGATTAAATCAGCCTTCTTTGTTCTTATCTGAGAATGAAAACAGTTTATACAATCGACTTTTCTTATCTGTAACAGGATTATCTATTAGCCTAGTAGCTTTGATATTCTGAGCCAATATATTCTGTAGAACATAAAACAACATATCTACAGTACAGCAATGTGATCATATTTTAACCAAGAATTAAATAATCATAAAACAGGGTAAAACAGTGATGGGTTCCGTTACAGCTGGGGTCTGAGCGCATAAAACTACCGAATAGCGCACAGATCCTCTTCACACAGTTCAATTGCCATGTAGCTAAACTCTTTCCCATAGTCTTTCATTATATGAATGGGCTCCATGGCATAGCTTTCTGTGGTATCATGGTTCACACAGGGCAAGTACCGAATGACCCCCCTGTATGTAAAGGGCCAGAATGAGTGACATACACTCTGGTATGGTCGAATACTGTGTTTGAAGGGCAATATGTACCAGGGCCATAGTCGCAGGGCAGTAGGCTGGCAAACAGTCCTCTCCAAGACAAAGTGGCGAAGGGCACTTCGTCACAGAAGACTTCACCAGAGTAAATACAGAGGGTTCACCACAAGATGTAAACCATTGGTGAGCCTCAAAAACAGGAAGGCCAGATTCGAGTTTGCCAAACATTATCTAAAAAAGCCTTCACAGTTCTGGAACAACATCCTATGGACAGATGATACTAAGATCAACCTGTACCAGAGTGATGGGAAGAGAAGAGTATGGAGAAGGAAAGGAACTGCTCATGATCCAAAGCATACCACCTCATCAGTGAAGCATGGTGGTGGTAGTGTCATGGCGTGGGCATGTATGGCTGCCAATGGAACTGGTTCTCTATTATTTATTGATGATGTGACTGCTGACAAAAGCAGCAGGATGAATTCTGAAGTGTTTTGGGCAATATTATCTGCTCATATTCAGCCAAATGCTTCAGAACTCATTGGACGGTGCTTCACAGTGCAGATGGACAATTACCCGAAGCATACTGCAAAAGCAACCAAAGAGTTCTTTAAGGCAAAGAAGTGGAATGTTATGCAATGGCCAAGTCAATCACCTGACCTGAATCCGATTGAGCATGCATTTCACTTGCTGAAGACAAAACTGAAGGGAAAATGCCCCAAGAACAAGCAGGAACTGAAGACAGTTGCAGTAGAGGCCTGGCAGAGCATCACCAGGGAAGAAACCCAGCGGCAAGTGATGTCTATGCGTTCCAGACTTCAGGCTGTAATTGACTGCAAAGGATTTGCAACCAAGTATTAAAAAGTGAAAGTTTGATTTATGACTGTTAATCTGTCCCATTACTTTTGGTCCCTTAAAAAGTGGGAGGCACATCTACAAACTGTTGTAATTCCTACACCGTTCACCTGATTTGGATGTAAATATCCTCAAATTAAAGCTGAAAGTCTGCAGTTAAAGCACATCTTGTTCATTTAATTTTAAATCCATTGTGGTGGTGTATAGAGCCAAAAAGATTAGAATTGTGTCGATGTCCCAATATTTATGGACCTGACTGTATATTTTTTCCATTGTGCAGTGCCTGCTGGAACTACACCTCTTATAAAGCTTATAGTAATTATTATTGCAATAAGTCTGAATGCACCTGATAGTATAGAATCATATACTAATGTTGAAAATAGTAAACTAATACCCAGACTAATCTAGTTTCCAAGCAAAAAGAAAAATGTTTATATCACTGTAGCTGGGTAGATTGGTTTTATAGCACTACATAGTTAATGGGAAATATTCTCCAACTCTTGCATAGTTAGAGGACAATTGTAGTTTGGGAATCATGTCATATATTTGTGAAGTTTGTAAAAAGCTAAACATATAAGCAGCTATATAAGCCACTGTGATCGTTTGCTCCTTTGAAGTATGACAAGCAAGTGGAGTATGGAGTTCGTGTCAGAAGTGAAGGAGTTAAAAACTTCTGAAGAACTCCTTATTGGAGCAACTGCCCTTTAAAAGCCTGAAAGCAGACCTAGAGAGGGGGGTGTGGCCGGCTAGGCTCTGTGCAGATTGTGGGCTGCTGGCAGGAGCAAGCCACAGAGAGTGAAGACTGTTCCGGTGTGGAAATACAGTGGGCTGTGTGAAGCCTGATTTACTGGGGCTGCAAGTACTGGACAACAGTGAGAAGAGTGTGCTGATTGCAGTCACAGTACAAATTGAGCTGAAAGAGCGACTATAGACGCCAGAGGTGAAAATACAAGGAAAGCACCAAGTAAGTGAATGACAGACCAAGGAGGATTCCCAGGCAGAGTAGCCTAAAAGAGACAAGGTCTATGCTAGTGAGGAGTCTGGGAGTTGCAGCTTACAAGAGAACATTGTCAGCTGGGTGGACTGCTATAAGAGAAGCGTGTGTGAAAGTTTGCTCACACAGATATCAAGGTAAAGCTGCTGTTGGAGCAAAGCCAGCCCTGCATGCTAATTGTGGAAATCCTGGATGTAAAGGTACCATTGCAGAGTCTGATAACCCCAGGGAGAAGTCTGTGTCGTTAAACAGATTTGTAGCCTTCACCAGAAGAGGGTGCTAAGGGTCCCTGGAGGTTGGGGTATCTGGAGAGTAGGGCGGGCCAGAACCCCACCCTATGGTATGAAGTTTAAAGACGACGGTCTACCAAGTGAAGACTTCTAATAATAAGAGACTGTTTATTTGTGTCCTGGCCACAAGGTGGCACTATCACAAGTCAGAGGGACTATTGGTATCCTGGCCACAAGGTGGCAGTCTCCTAAGTCAAAGGGACTATTGGTATCCTGGCCACAAGGTGGTAGTCTCCCAAGTTAAGGACTGTATATACCTGGCCACAAGGTGGCATTCTCCCACCTCGCAGAGACAAAGTTATTTATGTTTCGTTATTTTAAGCAGAGCTACTGCTTCAACTGTTAATTTCCTTTTTGCAAATAAACCAATTTGCTGCATTTGAAGTCGGTGTCAGCCCTTTATTTTAGAAACCAGCGCTATACGCGGCCATCCTGATCACACCACGAACATAAAAGCATTTTAGAGAAAATATAAATTTACTAAACTGAGCTTGGTTTATTGGAGCTTCCGCCTTGCAAAAGTTATCTGCTTCATTCCCAAGGGTAAGGGTTAACCTTCTGAGACTTGCTCCATTATCCACTGCTATTGTCAGGTGACTATTCAGAATGGCAATCTTTAATTTTTTTTCCAATCAGTTTTAATAATCAGTAAAGATGTCAACATACAGATGATGCGCCAATATACAATAAAGCCGCCAGTGAAATACAAAAACAAAAGAAATTGAATAATTCAGTAACAAGGTTCACCTGCATAGGGATCATGTAAAGATTGATAGCATATATTTCCCAATGGTTACCCTATGTAGATAAACATGTTCTACTAGATGAGCATCATTTTGTACGGCATCTTCACTAAAAAAATTCCCCTTTTAGGATATAGTATATAAGATAAAAATTTATAACCGAGATGAATAAACATATATATTAAAGATAAGAAAAGAATAAAAAACAAAAATGGGAGAAAAAAAAAAAAAAAGAGAAGGGAAAAAAACAATTACAGTAAATAGAATAAAAAAATAAAAAAAAACATAACAAGTATATATTGCCTATGGGGCAACCAGACCTACCTCCCACCCCTGACTCCGGGGAGATCCTCAGCCAGCCATGTCAAGATTAAAATTGTAAAACAGTAGGTTTGTTAAGGGATAGGAATACTATGAGGGGAAGCCAGCCATGGGGTCCAAATTGTAATGACTGGTTCAATTAATACAAAACATAAAAATAATTTATTCTGAAAGCATTTCCTTAACCCCTCAGAGGTTTAGATATCAAAATCAAATAAATGACCTTGTCCACCTGGTCAATTTTGCTAATCCTGAAGTACAAATATCACCAATCACAAACTTCAAATGAAGCTTAAGGTTTATATCTTTGGATAAAGGTGATGCTCACAGCAAATGACAGCATACTAGTACATTTCAGACCTACTTTGCCTTGAAAACTCTGCATCAATGTTAACTTTCAAATTAGAACTATTTCCATCTAAATTAGTGCTCCCATGTGATGACCCAGGGGTGAGGGGACCTTGTGTGCACCAAACCCTCCTGCTTTCAGCTACAGAAACAACCCTAGATTGTCAGAGTTTTAGTAATCTCAGTGCCCAGCTGCCTTTCCCAGATATCAGGATGCATTCACAGGAAGCAGGCTTAACAGTGGTACTCTCAGTGGTTAAGAGTATAATTCCAGGCAGAGTCCGTAGTAATAATTCCAGTGATTTGAATGATTACATTCCCTCAGAATAAAACATACACTTTGCTTATGTATGTTTAAACTGACAACTTTTTATTGAGGCACACACAGCATATTTATCCATAACACTACCAAATCATATTCAGTCTCCAATGCTTGGTTAGAAGATCTTCACCAATCCCCATCAGCCTACACCCTACCCATGTGAAAGGCCTGTCCATCAAGTGATTTCAGCCTTCCTAACCACACCATGTGGTCCAGAAGCCTAACAGGGTAACTAACCTAATTGTACACTTTCCAGTGGTATCAGGTCAGGAGTGGAGACACTCTATCTGATGGTGTGTCTGACCCCCCCTGTAATAGATTGAATCCTTGCAACTGAGTATCTTGCTCCCTGTACACCACACCCCCAGCAGACTATAGTAACATACTTTATTGAACTCTCTAGGGGATATGCAGCATTTAGAGACCAAACATGACTGGGTACCATCCACACATCCATAACTGTACATAATATTTTTAGCAAGTATAACATGACTCATCACAAACTGGATGCACACAATACATAATATGGCTGTCTCAGTCCCAGTATCCAGGCTTGGAAGACATCTTCCTGGAGAAAGGGACATAGCAGCTAATCCATGTTAGCCCATGGCCCACGTCCGTCCAATAGTCCAAAACAGTCTTAGGGTCTCCCTGGGCGTTGCAATAACACAATATAATGCAGCACACAAACATTTGCAGTAACATTATTCATCATGAGCCAAAATTGCAACAGTCCAGGTATTCAGGGGTTTGGGCATTGTTCTGGAAGGGAAGGGGAAGGAGCTGTATTCTGGTACCAGTTTCCCCTCAGGGTCTATAATAGACCATAGTCCCCAAAAGTTCAGTGGGTCCCCCTGAGTGTCCCTTCCCATATATACATCCTTAATAAATCATGCAATATTTTAGTGAATATATAACATTCAAGTGAATATATGATAAATAACTACATCTTAGAAAGTGTTATAAATTGTACTACAAGAGATATGTATCTCTCAAAAATTAATGAATCTTCCTCAGACCTAAATTTTCCAAACATAAAGAAAGAATCTTTAGATGCCCTCAATGATCCAATCACAAGTGAGGAAATCAAAGAAGCAATACAATCTACTAAATTTATTACTATATATATATAATAAAGTTATTACTATAAACAAAATATAATTTCATTATATTCTGTTAGAAACACCAATAAAAACTGAATTATTACAAGCTAAAATCATAGTTTTATATAAAGAAAGAAAAGATCCTACCAATTGTCAAAGCTTTAGATCGATCTCACTAATAAACAGTGACCTTAAAATGTACTCAAAGATATTAGCTAACAGATTAGCATCTCTTCTTCTGAATATGATTCACCCCTGATCAAGTAGGGTTTATACCAGGTAGAGAAGCCCCAGATAATACCAGAAAAACTTTTGACCTTATGGATACGGCATCTAGAGATAAAATTCCTTTAATGCTCTTATCCTTAGATGCTGAAAAAGCTTTTGATAGGATAGATTGGATATATATATATATATATATATATATATATAGAAATTCAAAAAACCTCTGTGGAAAAATTCTTATAAGGCATTATTATTCTTTATCATTTCCCTGAAGCATACATCTCTTGTCAAGGCTATCATTCAACATTATTTAACATAATAACAAAAGGGACTAGAACAAGGATGTCCACTTTCCCCTTTTATTTTTGCATTATGTATTGAACCATTTGCTATGACAATAAGAAAATGTCCAAATATTACAGGTGTAAAAATGGATGGTAAATAATACAAATTAAGTCTCTTTGCGGATGATATATTATTAACAATTACAAAACCATTAATCAGTCTACCTAACCTTTTAGATTTCTTTAAGAAATTTGGAAACATTTTAGGATTTAAAGTAAATACAAATAAAAGTGAAGCATTAATCTCACTGCCAAAGGAAATGAAAAAAAAATGATAGAATTAAATATTTCTTTTAAATTGTCTCAAATTACGTAAAATACATAAGCATTTATATCCCTGAAATTAACTAAATTGGCCTATAATGTGAACTATCCAAATATACTTAAAATCTAGTCAATGATTTAAATACTTGAAATACATATAACATTTCTTGGATAGGCAGAATTCACACAGTAGAGATGAATACACTACCTAAACTCATGTAATATTTCAAATAATTCCAACATCAATTAAAACTAATGACATCTTAAAGCTACAAAGACCGATCTTCCATTTTATTTGGAATCATAAAAAGCCAAGATTAAACAGAGCTACAATGATAGCTTCAAGGTGAAAAGGCAGGCTATCAACCCCTCACCTTCTAACATATTATAAAGCAACAATTGACCAAATGGTTTATCAAAAATTCTGCACCATGTTTGGTATAAATTTAAAAAAATATTCTTAAAAAGAACAACATATTTTGATACAAGTTTTGTGGATAATTTTAAAAATTAAAATCAATATAAAAATTCCCCACAGTGCATATCACACTCCTTAACTGTGGAAACAAATTAACAAAATAATCCAGATGCAACTTGTCCTTTGCTAACTGCACTACTCAGACAAGTGGCCTTTAATTAGAAACAAAAACATATCACTACAACTCCAGCAACTATAGAGTATAGTGGCAAAATATTTGGTTGCAGTTAAAGGTTAAGTACTATGAGCCTTATTCAATTTGGGGCTTGCAACTCGATCGCAGACAGCTAAATGCCTGCGATTGAGTAGCAGGCTCCATTTGGTCTCCGATTGTGATGTTATTCAATTGGCCGGGCCCGCAAGTTAGGGGCCTATAGCGAAAATCGTAAACCATTGCGATCGGACCTAGCATTTGTGGGCTTGGGATCAAGCCTGTTACTCCTGATGCAGAAAAAGCCAATGGAAACACAGATCGTCATCATGACAACCTCCAAGCCCATAAATCATAAGTGAAAGCCGTAGGACTTTTAAATCCAACCCCCATTTCTTCCAAGTCCTACATGCTTCAACCTCCAAGCCCGTAGGACTTTTAAATACAACCTCCTTTTCTTCCAAGTCCTATGGGCTTGGAGGATGAAGCCCATAGGACTTCATATTGATTGCCGTGATCGATATAACACTAAAATTGAACATGAAATAAAGTATTGGAGAATGTTGTGCTATTAATTCTAAGACCTAAAATCACTTTCACTCTTAATAAAAGAACAGTATTGCTTTTTTATTTGCTGTTAAAGTGCTTTGATTTGTCATTAAGCCCTTTGCGAGACGTCCTTGGTACCAGTAACCTGTGGTTCGATTTTGGCCATTTGCGGCTTGTCGGAGTGGTTAGAGCGGGGGAATCAGAGCAATTGAAAAGCAATTTGCAATTTTTCAGATCGCAACTCTTGTGGCCGTGAAAGATCAAAGGCTTGGAGGGAAGTGATTTCCAAATAAAAATATTGAAATGGATCGCAATAAATCACAGCTCGGAACCCGTAACTCGATCGGAGTCCGCAAACGGAAGGCAATTGAATAGCAAAATCACTTGCGACCTCCATTTGCGGGACCCAGTCTATAAATCACAGCAATTGAATGAGGCTCTATATCTTTGGTTAAAGAGAACTTTCACTGCAAATTAAATCTTACCACTACATTTCAGATCTACAGTGAGCCTTGAAGGATCAGTTATAAAGTTTACCTTCTATTTGCTGTATATAATATCTTGGTGGACCTTGATACAAAGTCCATCCTATGGGCTTCCAAGGAAGCAACTAACATGCTAAAGTTTTATGGTAAATCCAATATTGTATATAGAGGGCCTCATTCTATTATCGGCCGTAAGGAGATGTGGGGCCGCAAGGACAGGCCGCAAGCTATTCTGCTATTCTATTCCCCTCCGGCCGGGGATTCCGGCAGGCTTGCGGCCGGCGCCTTGCTATCCCTTGCGGCCGCTCGCGCCGGAGGAAAGCCTTTGATCTAAAACGGCCGCAAGAAAATCCCGGTTGCTATTCAATTGCTCCGGGAACCCTCTCTGCAAGGCTAAAACCGAGCCGCAGCTTACTTGCAGGAAAAAGTTCCCGCTACCACCAATTAAGCACATTATAAAGCCGAAATAAAGCCATCCTGCACTCTGAGGAGACTATAAAGTGATTGTAGGTGTTAGCAAAAATAGCACAACATTCCCCTACACTCAAATCCGTAAAAAAAATATTTTTTAATTTATGTCACATATCCATGTAAAAAGTCCAGAGGGCTTGGAGCACCTCAGACCCGCCCACGCTGCGGCCGGAAAATAAATAGTTAATGTAAACTCGGATTTGGGCTGATGTGCAAGCTTGAGAGGGGGTTGCTATTAATCCTCATGTCCCCCAATATGATCCCTAGCATTTACAGAGCTGTACAGTGCCGTCTTGAATTTATTTTTGTGTTTAAAGTTTTCTGAGCTTACGGCCGGTTGCAAGATATACGGCCGGCCGTATATTTGAATTGCAAGATAACGGAACCCCTGCAAGGAATCGCAGCTTTGCGGCCGTTTTACGGCCGATAATAGAATGAGGCCCAGAGTATGTTAGCTGACAGTTTAGAAAAAAATTAGAGTATAGGATACTAAACAAATATTGTCCTTTGTAATAAAAAAGTTATACAACTTCCTTTTATGACAACTGTGCTTAAGTATAGTCCAGTCTAGGAAACAATATAATATTATTTATACTTCACCCGAGACAATGAGAGGCTTCAGTCATGAAGAGAAATTATTCTTTAATATTACACTTTAAAAACAGAGTAAAAATTCAAGTTGTTTGGAGTTGTTCAGAGTTTTAAAGTATATTATGCACAAAGTCAACACAGTTTTCAATTGATCATACTTTTAGTGAGTCAAATCTAACAGATAGAAACCCAGATATATGCCATACCAAGATACACTCATACTTTATGATATCTAGCTACTGTATGTGCATTTTGTTCAATTCTTAAACTGTTAACTAGGACAACATGAGCTGCATGTTTGACCAATATTTGTTAATCCCAAATAATTATTAAAACATTTAAAGTGTAAAATATTTGTAGTTACATTTGTAGTTTAAATGTTTGACTATTATATGCAACAATTTGCTCTGTTTGTTTATCCTTCTGCTCCAACCGGAATTGACCTTGGATACCTAAGGTTTTAAAACATATATCTGAAAATAGTTTTTTTTTTTATGCAAGACACCCCACTAGATCATATGGGTAAAAAATACATTATTGTTAACCCAACTAAATATAGCTACAATTAATATGTAATAGTAATTAATAAACAATAATAATTAATACATGTATTTGATACGTTGAAAGAGTTTATTACTAAATAATTTTTGCCATTATCAGTTTTTGTTATTCCAAACAGTATGCTATATATATGGGACTTATGTGTCTCTTTAACAAAAGTTTGACAAAAACAACTAACTTGATACTGCTGAATTCAATTCAGTAGCATATGTTGATAAGAGGTAATGTTCTGTGAAATAACAAAAAGACCCTTCTGTATACGTTAACCTTTCAGACCTCAGGGGCAATCCTATCAACCTGTTCCCCAGGGTGTGGGTGAAATTGTTTTTAACATTGTAAGAAAGTAAAATCAAAGAGCACTGATGAAGAGCCAGCTTCCATGAAAAGCAATATGACCTCAAAACATCATTAGTTCAGTCTAGTAAGCAGTGAAATTTAAGTCTGAATTGTTAAGAGTAGATGAAGTATACAGTGAAGTATAAAAGCCTATAATGTTTTACAGCATATGAACAGAACAAACCAGCCTCCTCTGCCTCTGTGAATTTCAAAGACTCCTCTGCTACAATGTTGCTTCTAGACAAATAATCAGATGCTTTTGCTATTTTTTAGAAAACTGAATATATTTCCCAGTAAAAAATCTGACCTGTCTAACTCCTTCTGTTCCCCGCAACACAATGGAAGCAACAGGAGCACAAAAGATGAAGAAGAATATTAACGATTCAAAAAGTAACCACCCTAAGGGCCTCATTCTATTATCGGCCGCAGCCGTTGCGGGGCCGCAAGGACCGGCCGCAAGCTATTCGGCTATTCTATTCCCTTACGGCCGTGGGTTTCCGGCAGGCTTGCGGCCGGTGCCTTGCTATCTCTTGCGGCCGCACGCGCCGGAGGAAAGCCTTTGATCTAAAACGGCCGCAAGAGATTTGCAATTCAATTGCTCCGGGAAACCTCTCTGCAAGGCTAAAAGCGAGCCGCAGTTACTTGCAGGAAAAAGGTCTCGCTAGCACCAATTAAGCACATAAAATAGCTCAAATAAAGCCATCCTGCACTTTGAGAAGACTATAAAGGGATTTTAGGTGTTAGAAAAAATAGCACATAATTATCCTGTACTCAAATCCGTAAAATATTTCATTTTTAATATCCATAAAATATCCATGTAAAAAGTCCAGAGTGCTTGGAGCACCTCAGACACGCCCACGCCGCAGCCGGAAAATAAACAGTTAATTTGAACTCGGGTTTGGGCAGATGTGCAAGCTTGAGAGGGGGTTCCTTTTAATCCTCATGTCCCCCAATATGATCCCTAGCATTTACAGAGCTGTACAGTGCAGGCTTGAATTTATTTTTGAGTTTTTATATTTCACAGCGTACGGCCGGTTCCAAGATATGCGGCCGGCCGTAAAAGGAGATCCTTGCGGGGCCGTATAATAGAATCGCGAGTTAACTGAACCCTCGCAAGGAATCGCAGCCTTACGGCCGATTTACGGCCGATAATAGAATGAGGCCCTAAGTCTATATATAAATCTATGAAAATCATTGCCATTCTTCACTAGCAAAACAATATGTTATTGTATATAAGTATGGCCAGTAAAAATCTTATTGTTGCTATATTTTGAAGAACTAAGTTTGATAATATTTGTAAAAGGTAAAAAAAAATACAGCTTTCATTTTAATGACTAGTATATGCAAATATAGGGCCATATTCAATTGGAAGCCCGTAACGCGATTGTAGACAACCGAATGTCTGTGAGTGTATTGCGGGCTCCCGGTCCTCTCCAATTGCGAGACCATTCAGTTGCTCAAGGCCACAAGCTACGGGCCCAAAGCCAAAACCGTAAACCATGCACTGGTCCGGAGCAGTTGAGGGCGGGAACATGATCAATTAAGCAAGCCCGTAACCTCCCATTTCAAAGCAGCCAATAGGAAATGAGACATTTGAATTGTGACAGTAAAACATGGAGGTTACATGTGATTCAATTAGCTTTGGTGGTACGATATGCGATCAGACTCGCAAACCCTCAAAATAAAGAATTATGAAATGTAATGCCAATACTGTTCTAGTCCATATGGGTGGCCTGATATGTATTAACTCATTGATACCCAAGATTGATTTAACCCCAAAATGAAACATAAAAAATAAATTGTATTTCCTGCCAATTTGCGAGCTTGAGACTGTTGTGCAATTAATTCTAATGTCTATCATCGCTTTCCCCAGTATTTATAGCACAGTAGTGATTATTATACAGTGCTACGAATAGGTGTTTAACCCCTTTGCGGGTCCTCCCTAGCACTCGTTGGATTTTCTACTTCATTTGCCGTTTACGGGTGTGAACACATTTGTGAGCTTGGGGAAATTGAGCAATTAAATAGCAATTTGCTATTTTACTCTTGCGAAAGTGACAGATCAAAGGCTTCTGGAGGCTGTAAGTTACGAGTTTGATCTGCGCCATTTTTTCAAGGCTGTAACTCAGAAGCCATTCTTAGCCCGCAAAAAGATGCCAATTGAATAGCAAATTAGCTTGCGACCTCAATTACGGGCTCCTGGATCTCTAATTCCCTCAATTGAATGGAGCTCATAGCATTCTATCACATATTATAATTGTCTAACTACGAGACGTCGTCACGCTGCGTTGCGCAGTGGGTACGACTTTGCGATGAGCGCCGCAGGCGCTCATCGCCCGGCGAGCCTCACGCAACGAGGCGAGCCGTTAAACCGCTCTGTTGCGTAGTGCGTACGACTTTGCAGCGAGGCGAGCCGTTAAATCGTAGCACTTTGGCAATGAGCACCGCAGGCGCTAATTGCAGGCGAGCCGTTATATCGTAGCACCGTTACATCGTAGCACTTTGGCAATGAGCGCCGCAGGCGCTCATTGCAGGCGAGCCTCGCGTAGCGAGGCGAGCCGTTATATCGTAGCAATTAGAAAAAAAAATACGAGGTGAAAAAAATTACGAGATAAGCGGCGGAAGAAAAACACTAAAAAAAACACTAAATACACACAAAAATAAAAAATAAAGGTCACTTACAGCATGGGGAACCAGGCAGGACGTCTGGAAGTGAGTTGGAACTACAATTTAGATCGATTTAGCCGAGTTACAAAGATCGAAAATCGGCTAAGCGAGAAAAAAATGGCCGACAAAAAAAATGAAAACGAGGCTATACTACTACGAACTGCGTAAAACACCGCCACAGACGTATGTGTTAGAAAAACAACGAGATAAAGGATGCGGATTAACCGCACAATGAGTAAAAAGACAGTAACGAGTATATTTTACGAAACGAGATTACCGATTTACGCATTAACACAGATTTCCCGCCTTTGTCTCGCGCCACATAGAATTTCCCGCCGAAAACAACGCATTTGCCTCGCGCAACTGCGGATTTCCCGCCTAAAACAATGCATTGGTCTCGCGCACAAAGCCTATATCAGTGGTGGCGAACCTATGGCACGCGTGCCACAGGTGGCACGCCGTGCCCCTTCTGTGGGCACGCGGCCATAGGTCGCCGGGACATGCTGTGTCTGCCTCTTCGTGCGCGAGCACGGCGCATGAGCGCTCTCCTCGAGATCCGATCAATAAAAAAAGGAAGTGCTGTGCGCGCGCGGCACAGGCGAGCACACTCTCCGCGAGATCCGCAGGGGGAGAGCCAGGTGGAAGGTAACAGTTATGGGGTAGGGGAGAGACAAGGGAGAGGGGGAGAGCGAAGAGGGTTGAGACAAGGGGGAGGGAGAAGGGGAGAGACAATGGAGAAGGGGGAGACAAGGGGAAGTGGAGAGACAAGAGGGGAAAGAGAAGGGTGGGGGAGACAAGGGGAAGTGGAGAGACAAGAGGGGAAAGAGAAGGGTGGGGGACACAAGGGGAAGTGGAGAGACAAGAGGGGAAAGAGAAGGGTGGTGGAGACAAGGGTAAGTGGAGAGACAAGAGGGGAAAGAGAAGGGTGGGGGACACAAGGGGAAGTGGAGAGACAAGAGGGGAAAGAGAAGGGTGGGGGAGACAAGGGGAAGTGGAGAGACAAGAGGGGAAAGAGAAGGGTGGGGGACACAAGGGGAAGTGGAGAGACAAGAGGGGAAAGAGAAGGGTGGGGGAGACAAGGGAGAAGGGGAGAGAGAAGGGGGAAGACAGTGGAGAATGGGAAAGAGAAGTGTGGGGGAGAGATACAAGGGTGTGGGAGACAAGGGAGAATGGGAGAGACAAGGTTTGGTGAAACAAGAGGGTAGAGAGCAGGGTGGGAGAGACCAGGGGGAGAGACAAGGGTAATGGGAGACACAAGGGGAAGGGGAGAGACAAGGGGGAAAGAGAAGGGTGGGGGAGACAAGGGAGAAGGGGAGAGAGAAGGGGGAAGACAGTGGAGAATGGGAAAGAGAAGTGTGGGGGAGAGATACAAGGGTGTGGGAGACAAGGGAGAATGGGAGAGACAAGGTTTGGTGAAACAAGAGGGTAGAGAGCAGGGTGGGAGAGACCAGGGGGAGAGACAAGGGTAATGTGAGACACAAGGGGAAGGGGAGAGACAAGGGGGGAGACAATGGGGAGGGGAGAGACAAGGGGGAGAGAGAGTGAATGGTGGGAGAGACAATAGTGAAGTAGAAGGAGAGACAAGGGTGGGGGTAGAGACAAGAGTTAAGGAGATACAAGGGTGGGGGAGAGATAAGCAGAGAAAGAGGGAGGGAGGGAGGAAGAAAGGAGAGCAGAGAGAAGGGAGGATGGAGAGAAAGAAAATAGGCAGAGGCAGAAGGGAAAGGGAGAAGTAAGAGAGTGAGATGGGAGAGAAGGTAGAGGCACATGAGAGGAAGGGAGAGGAGAGAGAAAGGAAGAGGGAGAGGCAAAAGGGAGAGGTAGAGAAGGGAGAGTGAGAGAAGGGAGGAGTGAGAGAGAGGGGAGAGGCAAAAGGGAGAGGTAGAGAATGGAAAGAAAGGAGGAGGGAGAGACACAGGGAAGGAAAGAGACAAGGGGGGGTAGAGGCAAGGGAGAAAACAGACAATTGTGAGCGGTACAAGAGGAGAAATAAGGGTGGGAGAGAGAGAAGGATAGAGGGAAGAGACAAGGGAGAAGGGGAGATACAGGGGTGGTGGGAGACAAGGAGGAAGGGGAGAGACAAGAGGCGAGAGAGGAGGGTGGGGGGAGAGGGAAAAATGGGGGAAGAGACAAGGGGGAAAGGGAGATACAAGGGTGGGGGAGAGACAAGGGGGAAGGGGAGAGAGAAGGGTGTATGATCCAAGGGGGGAGAGATGCTTAGAGTTTGCGGCTTAGTTTTCTTTGTATGCAAATCTGGCTCAGTGCTGGTCTTTTTCATATTAAAAAATAAAGTTGTTTAACTTGACGTCATTTCCATAATTCACAGAATATTTCTGTATTCCCGCCAGTGGCAAAGAGCTGTATCTGCAAAACAATGTGTTTGTACCTCAGAGATGGGAATAAAGTTTTACAGATAGTGTTGTAATCCGGGCACGCTCTTCACAGCATTGCGCGGGAGGACTGAGGAAAGGCAAGGCGAACTGAGGCATAGCTAGAGCTACTAACCACCACCGACTGTGTCCCCCCCTCTTTCACCAAAGGTAAGAAGAAGGGAGGGGGGGATAAATAAAAATAATTTGATTTTATGATAGGAATAAAAAAAAAATTCTTCCTTTACACACATCACCCCTCACTCTCTCATACAGCACCCCCCACTCTCTCATACAGCACCCCCCCCACTCTCTCATACAGCACCCCCCCACTCTCTCATACAGCACCCCCCCACTCTCTCATACAGCACCCCCCACTCTCTCATACAGTACCCCCCCCCACTCTCATACAGCACCCCCTACCCACTCACAAACACATACACTGCACCCCTCAATGCAGTGTGTGTATTTATCAGTCTATATGTGTGTACTCAGCAGACCGTGTGTGTGTACTCAGCAGACCGTGTGTGTGTACTCAGCAGACTGTTGGGAAAAAAAAGTCTGCTGAATACACACACACAGTCTGCTGAGTACACACACACGGTCTGCTGAGTACACACACACGGTCTGCTGAGTACACACTGCGGAATAGACATACTGTCTGCTGAATACACACACAGACAGACTGCTGAATACACACACACAGTCTGCTGAGTACACACACGCAGTCTGCTGAGTACACACTGCGGAATAGACATACTGTCTGCTGAATACACACACACAGTCTGTGTGCGTGTATTTAGCGGACTGTGTGCGTGTATTTAGCGGACTGTGTGTGTATTCAGCAGTCTGTGTGCGTGTGTATTGTATGTATTGCAATTGTTGGAGATGCTAATAAATCTAAGCTTAATTTTATCTATAATTAAAATTTTTATTCCTGTGAGATGTGTGTAGGCAGGGCCCTAGTGCACTGTTATGCCCAGGGGCCCATAATGTTGTTAAGATGGCACTGGTGGGTGGGATAGAGGGTTGCGAGAGAGCAATGTTCCAGCACTGCTCCCTCCGCTGATGCAGCCTAATATATTTAGCTGATGACGTCTAATATATTGAGCTGTTGTACTATGATTCTCTCTTCTGGATTATTTTACTCGCTTCAGTCACCCCCCTTGTTATTTTATTTGAATTCTAGCTCCAGGTATTTCGCTCTTAATTGCTTTTAGCATTCATGGTGTTCTTTTATGTGATTTCTGCTTAGGACTTTTTTTATATTGTAACTTCCATACCTGTTTTGAGCTACGCTTAGTAGATCAGCCCCCCTTGAAACCATTTATAATTTTTATTCAGTGATTCTGATGGAGGCTAACCACTGTGCCACCAATGTTATTTTGATGGGGGCTGACAGCTGTGTCACTGTTTTTATTCTGATGGGGCTGACCACTGTGCAACAAATGTATTTTACTATTTTCTGTAGATTTTGGACTGCCTACGTTAGTGGAGAGTACCAGTGAAAGTGGTGCAACTAATGATTATTCTCATAATCAGTTGGCTGATTGTTTTGATTAGTTTGTTTATTTTTTGCAGAGCAATATGTACCCTTACAGTCTTTTGATTTTATACATTTTGTGTTTTTATAGACCTCACGTCACAAACACAAAAAATGTGTACAGCAAAAAAAGCAAAGTTTAAAACGGATAGTGGAAGATCATTCCAAGAAACTTGGACAGAATCATTTGGAGTGATTGAACGCAATGGAAAAGCGTTATGTATTCTGTGTAGTGAAAGTGTTGTGTCCCGCACATCAAGTGTTAGACGTCACTTTGACACCAACCACAAAAGTGTTGCCAAACTTGGAGAATCTGAAAGAAAAGAGTTTCTTAAGGAGTCATTAAGGAAATATCACTCCCAGTATCGTAGTTTTTCCAACTATCTTTCTAAATCAAATCATCTGACAGTTGCCAGCTTTCAAATTTCACTGTGCATAGCAAAACATGGTAAGCCCCTTTCTGATGGGGATTTTATCAAAATGGCCATGTTGGCTGGGAGTAGTTCCCTTTTTCATGATTTCCCAAACAAGGATAAAATTATGCAACGCATCTCTGAGATGCCAGTTAGCAGAAATACTGTTAAAGATAGAGTCCTGCGCATGGGAAGCGATGTTAGTCAGCAGCTCTGCACGGATTTACAAAAGGCAGCCTGTTACTCCATGTGCTTGGATGAAAGCACAGATATAAATAATCATGCAAGGTTAGCAGTAATTTTGCGTTATGCTGTTGGTGACGTCATGAGAGAAAAGCTATTAAAACTGTTGTCCTTGCCTAGAAAAACACAAGGAATAGATATCCGCAATGCTGTGATGGAGGCTTTTTTGGCGAAAGGAATAAAACCAGAAAAGGTGGTATCCATTACTAGTGACGGAGCACCTTGCATGGTTGGGGCAACATCTGGTTTCATACAGTTCTTTGTTAAAGAAGCAAAACATCCACTCATACAGTTTCATTGTATTATACACCAGGAAGCTCTTTGTGCCAGGGACAGCAGCAAAAAATTAGAAGATATCCTCAAAGATGTCACAAAAATGGTAAATTTCATCATGGCTCGTGCTCTTAATTTTCGACAGTTTCAAGCACTTCTTGATGAGGTACATGCACAGTATAACACTTTACTTATGTACAATAATGTCCGATGGCTGAGCAGAGGACGAGTCCTGGAGAGATTTGTGGCTTGTTTGGATGAAATTAGGCTGTTTATGAATGAAAAGGGGCAAGAATATCCCCAGCTCACTGATACGGCCTGGCTTACCAACCTCATGTTTTTTACAGATTTTACAGCACACTTCAATGTTCTGAACAAAAAACTGCAAGGTGTCGGGAAAATAGCAGAAAGGATGTTTTGTGATATCAGAACATTTGAGAGAAAGCTGCAAGTTTTTGAAAGAGACATTGAAAGTGGGCAGCTGAAATACTTTCCAAATCTAAAAATACATTTGGAAAATTCTACAATATTTACGGACAATCCTCCAAGCCATCAGGAAATCCACAAAGAACTTTCTAGCATTGTAGCAGCTGCTAAGGAGAATTTTAGTAACAGATTCTTGCAATTCCGGAAAATGGAGACAACCCTGTATTTTCTCACTTCTCCAGATAAAGCCAAATATGAAGAGCTTGATATTTCCTGCTTACACTGGTTAGATTTAGAAAATCTGGAAATGGAGCTATTAGAATTTCAAGAAAGCTCTATCTGGAAAAATAAATTCTATGCCCTGCGTGCCACACTTGAGAAGATAGAATGTGAAGGGATGACAACAGACAGCACAGTTGGTAGTTCTGAAAATGAAATCCTTAAAGTGTGGAATTCTCTGCCGAATAATTTTAAGTCAATGAAAGCACTTGGGATGGCTCTTCTTTCGTTGTTTGGGTCGTCTTATGCTTGTGAGCAGCTGTTTTCAGCATTGAATTATATCAAATCTGATACCAGAAACAGACTAACAGATGAATTGAGTGCTGCATGTGTTGCTCTCAAATTAACGGAGTATGAGCCAAGATTTGACAAATGTGCAGCATGTATACAGCAGCAAAAATCACATTAATTGTGCAAAAAAATGCTAACTGCAAACTTTTACTAATGCAGTGTTTGTGTCCAAGACACTAATTTAGGAGTTGTTTAAAGTGTGTTAAGCAAGTTTAGTTTCCTTGTTTATCTTACTCATCCACATTCAGGTTGACATTTACTGTAACTGTAGAAGCAGAGAAAAAACCCAGAGTAAGGTGTTCCACCAGTGTGTTTTAATTGACTAGAATTTGTTTTTTCAATAAAAAAGTTTGTATCATTGAACTCTCTGTTGTTATGTTCTTCTTTTAAAACAAAAGATTTTAATGAGTTCGGACAAGTGTACAAGTTGTTTTTTCTAAACTTAAACCTCAGTATTCAGGTTTAATTGCCGTGTTGGCACTTAGAGGGAAAAAAAGTTGGCATGTATTGCGGTTTGGGCACTCGGGCTCAAAAAGGTTCGCCATCACTGGCCTATATATAGGGCACATTTCACACAGGACTGACACTTTCTCCTCAGGTGATGACAGTCTGACTGGATGTTTTCGGATGCAGGGAAATCGCAATAGATTGGGAGCTCTTCAGTATACTGCTTCAGCATTATTATATTAAAAAAGGTAAATATATTATTTCTAATTATTAATTAATAAATTGGTAATTACATATTAAATAATATATAAGAAAGTTAATTAATAGAAAAATAATATTGTGCCTATTTTTTATAATTAGTAATTAATAAATTGGTACTTAATTAATAAATAATAGATAAGAAATTTAATTAATAGAAAAATAATATTGTGCCTATTATTTATAATTATTAATTAATAAATTGGTACTTAATTAATAAATAATAGATAAGAAATTTAATTAATAGAAAAATAACATTGTGCTTACCTGTGTGAAAGAATTGGTAATAACACTCATAATGTACATTAATTAATTAATTAATTAATTATTAATATCAAAATTAAGAAGGACAATAAATTTCTTTTTATTAATTAATTATTAATGTACATTAATTTAACAATTATTTGGTTATATGTCATGATTACCTGTGTGAAACAATTGTTAATAACATTCATAATGTACATTAATTAATTAGGAACACATTGATTCATTAAATATTAATGTACATTAATTTAAGAACTATTTGGTGTTATGTCGTGATTACCTGTGGGTAAGAATTGTAATTAACATTCATAATATTACTAATCATTAATTTTAAAAAAGGTTAAGAATGTGCAATATTTTGTATAAAATAAACCAAAAAAAAAAAAAAAGCTGATATACTCATGCTTACATGTTGATGTTAGATTGAGTCACACATTAGTTTTATATTAATGAACAGTAATTGATTCTTAGTTCATTAGTAATGTACATTATTTTAAGAATTAAGTTGTAACATACTCATTTTAAAATAAAACTCAAAAAAAATAAAAAGGCTACATGATTATTTGTTGATGTTATATTTAGTCAGACATTAATTTAAGATTAAGACAGATTCATTGATTCTTATTGAAAGAATAACAGTAATATTGAGTGTATGTTTAGAATCTATGCTTACATATGTGTGTTCATGTTGATTTATTGATATATTTATTTCATGTTTTTAATCTATGCAAAAATAGGTATGTTAAGCCTCATTGATTAATACAGATGAAGTAATATATTATACATTAATTACTATTTTGTATAATTGCAGGGAAATCTACGTGAATGACCAGAGATAGTGACATTTGCACACATTGAACAGCATAAGGATCATTTGGACAGGTACAGAAATTTAATTATATTACTATGTCAAAATATTAAAAATTAGGAGGTTTTTAATGTAGCCAAATATATGTATGTTGACGTTCATTTAATGATATTGATGAAGCAAAAGTTTAAAAATATTATCTATTTGATTTTACAGTTTATTCGGATCTGCAAGGGAATAAACAGACAGCGTGACGTTTGCAGCCTTGGAACAACATCAACATCATCCTCACAGGTATAAAATTTAATTTTGTAGTGATGCATAGAAGAAGGCTATATATCACATATTATAATTGTCTAACTACGAGACGTCACGCTGCGTTGCGCAGTGCGTACGACTTTGTTGAAAATAGAGAGTACTTATTGAGTCATTAATGTATGATATTTAGTCAAAACTTGAAAAAAAATGAAAAGACAATACTAATTAATAATAATATTTAAAGAAAATAAGAAGCTTACAACACTTGCAAAAAAAAGAAATTGATGGTATGCTGTGAATTCAATCAAGAAGGAATGTAATTGAAGGATTAATAATATAAAGATAGATATGTTCAGCTATTTACAATTTCATATATGTCAATAAAATACTTTAAAAAATGGTTTCATTTCTTTCAGTCTAAAGTGCAACAATTGAAAATGTTTTATTAGTTTATTTATCTACTTTCATCGAACAGTACAAAAAGGAAAAAAAATGTAGACAAAACAAAAAATAAACAATAATTGCATTTCTATTTACAATTACAGATTAACATGGCGGACAATGGAGAAGACAAAGTTGAACGCAAAAAAAGATTGGCAAGGGAAAGGAAGCAAAGGTGGAGAGATGCTCAGACACCGGAGACTTCACAACGCTTGAGAGAAGAAGATCGACAGAGACTTTTAAATAAAAGAAAGATGAGTAAGAAAGCCGCAAGTGAGTGTGTTGGGGCTTCCAAGAAACGTAAAAGTAAACAAAAACATCTCTCTGAACCATTGTGCAATGATTCTATTTTGCAGAATGACTTGAATGTAGACACACAAGAAAAAAATGTACATATAGAATGTGGGTCTGATATTTATGTTGAAGAAATGCATGATAATGTGTTTACTACTGCAGTAGAAGTAGATACTCATTATTGTGGGTTACTTAATGTGGTTTGTCAGTTTTGTGGGGCCTATCATTTTATAAAGGAAAGACCTTATGACTGAAATTTCATTAGTTGCTGTCAGAAAGGAAAGGTCAAACTTCCAGTAAGACACCCATTTCCATATTATTTAGAATGCATTATGAGTGATCCAACATTTCCAAATTATAATAATTTTAAACAAAACATAAGGTCTTAAACCAGTGCAATTTCATTTTCATTTGCTTCAATGGGTGCAACATTAGCAGAAAATGTACCAGGACATGGTCCTTATTGTTTCAGAGTTCAAGGTCAAATATACCACAGAACTTCGCATTTACACCCACAAGAAGGACAGCAAAGGAAATTTGCACAGTTATATGTGTTAGATACAACGGAAGCTGTGGAACAAAGAATGACACTTCCAGAAAATAGACAGTGTTTGCGCATAGTCTTTGAACAGCTGGATAAAATTATGAAAAAAAAACCATATAGTCAAGCATACAAACAATTAGCACAGCTTGAAAAAGAACAACAGGAACATGCTCAAAGACATCAATTGCCTACACCAAGAGTCAATATGGTGTTAAAAAGAGATCGCAACACTGATCAGAGAAGATATAATTTACCTACTGTAAATGAGGTTGCCATGGTGTTTAAAAATGAAGATGGTGAACCACCTTTTCAGCGGGATATTAGAATATATCCACGCAATGAAGAACAACCATTTATTAATATCAATATATTAAGCTGTAATTTAGATCCAATGACATATCCCATTTTCTTTCCAAATGGGGAACCAGGATGGGAACCAAAATTAAAATTGGAAAGTTATCCCAATACTAAACTTCGTATTCGATCTAATATTTCCATGCTGGAATATAAAGTGGCACAAACTGCTATCTGTGATTGTTTTAATCCAATTTTACATGGAGGAAAACTCACTCAACAATGGATTATTGATTCATATTTACAAGTTGAAGCCAATAATCTAAATTTTATTAAATATCAACAAAATAAATTACGAGTAGAACAGTATTGTGGATTAATGGATTATGTGGCAGATTTAGCTGCCAACAGAGACATTCCAGCTGGAAGAGCAATTATTTTGCCATCCTCTTTCCAAGGATCTCCTCGCAATATGCGAGAAAGGTATAATGATGCCATGGCTATTGTTACTAAATTTGGAAAACCAGATTTATTTATTACATTCACCTGTAATCCACAATGGCCAGAGATCAAGGAGAATTTGAATTTGGCACAAACTACTTCTGACCGACCAGATTTAGTGGCAAGAGTATTTAAAATCAAACTCAATTCATTAATTCATGACATCACTAAAGCACATTTATTTGGACAATGTGTGGCTTTTGTTTACACCATTGAATTTCAAAAAAGAGGATTGCCACATGCTCACATACTTTTAATACTGCAGGAAAAAGACAAGTTAAAAACTGCAGAGAGAGTGGATTCAGTAATTTCGGCACAATTGCCAGACCAAGAAATATATACAAAACTTTGGGAGATTGTTACACATAGAATGATTCATGGCCCATGTGGAGAGATGAATCCGAATTCACCATGTATGGAAAATAAAAAATGTACTAAAGAATTTCCAAAACAATTTCAAATGCAAACTTATGCAAATTGTGATGGATATCCTTTATATAAAAGAACACAAGGACAAACAGCTATTATCCGGGGCCAAAAGGTTGATAATAGATTTGTTGTTCCATACAATCCACATTTGCTCATGAAGTACAATGCACACATCAATGGAAGCTTGCACTTCGATTAAATCAATTAAGTATGTGTATAAATATATATACAAAGGATATGATGCAGCTACTGTTGTTGTACAAGGTAGTGGAAATGAAAACGAAAATCCAATTTTACATGATGAACTTTCAAATTATTTAGATGCTCGGTATGTGAGTGCTCCGGAAGCAATGTGGCGCCTTTTGAAATTTGAGATGCATGATCGGTCACATGCTATCTATCGTTTAGCTGTACATTTGCCTCAAAGTCAGATGGTTTGCTTTACTGAAGGAAATGAAAGAACTGCATTATATCAAAGTGAAGACAGAGATACTACGCTTACTGCGTGGTTTAAATTAAACTGTCAGGATACGCATGCCAGACAATTTTTATACATAGAGATACCATATCACTATGTATTTGTAAATGGTCTATAGCGACTACGAAAAAGAGATACCCATAAAATCATACCACGAATTTATACCGTCAGTCCAAGGGACATTGAACGTTTCAGCTTAAGATTACTTCTGTTACATGTTCCCGGTGCACAGAGTTTTGAGCATTTACGTACAGTGAATGACATAGTTTATGAGACATTCCTATTAGCTGCAAGACATCAAAATTTCATAGCTGACGATACAGAATGGGAGAGGTGTCTGGAAGAAGCAGCACTATGTCAAATGCCTTAGCAAATGAGACAACAATTTGCATTCATTTGTATATTTTGCAATGTACCTGATGCTTTCACTTTGTGGGAAACATTTAAATTAAACATGTCAGAAGATTTCTTGAAACGTTACAGAGAACCAATAGCTCTGTTAAAAACATTGTTGGAAATCCAAGAAATATTGTTGGCTCATGGATTAAATTGTGCAAGTTTTAATTTACCAGATCCAGGACTTATAGATAACATCAATTTTGATGATTATGACACTGAGCTTCAAAATCAAAAAACCCAAGAAAAACTGGCAACTTTAAATAATTTACAGTTAGAAGCATTTCATGCCATCACAAATGCTACAGATGATGAAATGGTCAAAGACAGGAATTTCTATCTAGACGGACCAGGTGGATCAGGAAAAACTTATCTGTACAATTGTTTGATGAGTTATATTCGATCACAGGGTCAGATAGCTTTGCCATTTGCAACAACTGGAATTGCTGCACTTTTGTTAGATGGTGGTAGAACTGTGCATAGTGGATTTAAGCTGCCAGTTCCCATTTTGGAAACATCAGTCTCAGATATTCGACTCAATTCCATACAAGCAAAAAAATTCAAACTAACTAAACTAATTATCATAGACGAGGCAACAATGATGTCATGTCATGCACTGCAATGTATTGACAGATTCTTAAAAGAAGTGATGGATAATAAGTTGCCATTTGGTGGAAAGGTGATGCTGTTAGGAGGCGATTTTAGGCAAACATTACCTGTTGTGCCACACGGAAATAGAACAGAGATCATTGAAACATGTATCAAGACTAGTAAACTGTGGCAAATATTTACACATCTCAAATTAGAATTAAATATGAGATCTGAAGGCCAAAATGAATTCAATGACTGGCTCATTAAAATCGGAGATGGAAAACATCCAGAAATACAGCATTTACCAAATGATACCATTGAAATTCCATCAGAAATGGTTTGCAATGAATCACTCATATCAGCCATATTCCTAAACACTCTTAATAATGAGGATTACACAGACATTGCAAACAAAGTAATATTAACATAAAAAAATATTGATGCCTTGAATGTAAATAACGAAATTTTAAAATACATCAATGCACCACAAAAGAATTATTACAGTGCAGATTCGATTCTGTCAGATGATAAAGACAGTGAATCGAATTTTAGTATCAAATTTATTAATTCGTTAACACCATCTGGAATGCCCCCACATATTTTACAATTGAAAAAAGGTGCAATTGTTATGTTATTGCGAAATTTGAATCCAAAAAAAGGACTTTGTAATGGGACCCGATTAATTGTGCATGAGTTAAAAGATAATTTTATACATGCAGAAATTATAACTGGGACCCATAAAGGTGAACGAGTTTTTATACCAAGAATTGATTTAGCTCCAAGTGAGAGTGGTTTGCCCTTTGTCCTTCAACGGAGACAATTTCCAGTTATCATGGCATTTGCTATGACCATTAATAAATCCCAAGGACAAACTTTTAAGTCAGTTGGGATTTTTTTAAAGGAACCAGTTTTTGCACATGGACAACTCTATGTGGCTTTTTCAAGGTGCACTAATCCAAAAGAAATTAAAGTGCATGTTGAAGAAAACGAAACTCAAGGTCATTTATTGGACGATGGATGTGTTTACACCAAAAACATTGTCTACTATGAGGTGTTGGAAAGATAGTGGACAATGGTTTCATTTTACTGCCAACATTTTATGGGACTCAATATGATTGCACAAAAACAATATTTCAAGTAAAACATCTAAAGAATGGACAAAAAAAGATAGAGAACAGTGGTTTGACTTCCAGTACTAAATTAAAGTACTCTGGGACTCTTTAAACTGGGGACCACTATTTCAATTATGAAAATATATCTGATATTTGCAGAATGGACTAAATGAAAAAAAAAACAACAGTAAAATATCCTGAAACAGATTGGAATGGGTTCAAAGTTTTATATTTACATGATTGGCCCCACAAAAATAATTCACTGAATTTTCCATAATTTACAAAAGTTAAATGTTATTGTTTGAAGTTACAATTTAAAATGTTAAATATGTGTTTTTGGAATGTTTACAAAAGTTGGGTAAATATATATGTTGTATAGTCAAATATGTATTGTTACTATAAAGTTGAAGTATTTAGTAAGAATTTGAAATGTATTATTTAAAGACAAAGTATTGATTCAGTAGGAGAAATCCGATCGCCAGTTAATGGGGTCAGGAAGGAATTAATTTTTTTCCCTCTTTGATACAACTGGACAAGTTTCAATAGGGTTTTTTTATTGTTTGCCTTCCTCTGGATTCAATGCTAATTTAGTTTAACAACAGTTTAACAAATATGTTACAAATGAGAAAAAGTATGTTATTGTTAAAACAATTTAATTACTCTAAGTTAATATAATCTGCAGTTACTCAGTGATAAATATGTATTGAAAAGTGTTAGTATTGGTAACAAAATGTTGCACAAATGTTTCATATACAAGTTGCATGTTACAAAGTTTAATGTTTGGGAAATATAAGTTGAAAGTTAAAAAAATAAAAAGTTAAAAATAATTATGTGTTTTTATTTTTAGAAAAAAAAAAAGGGACAAATGTAGCTGACTCATTTGGAGATGCAAACAAATTTCACAACATTTACATTTTATTGACCGTCATTTTTTGACGGGCAAGTCGCTAGTAGTATATATATATAGTATATATATAGTATAGTGGAAGCAGCCACTGATTTGTTTACATGAGATGTCAAATGTCTGCTTGGTGACAGATAAGTTACCAGTTGCTTCTAATGTACTACTGCACTGCACTTCTTAGTGCAAGCATGTCTTTTAGAGCTAAACAAACAATGAAATGTCCGGCTCTGCTCCAGCATTAATCCATATAACATTGATTATTTTTATGCTAGTCAAAAATTCTTCAAAATATTATTTGTTCCCAAAGCTCTACATAAATGAACTTCATTTAATCCATCTGATTTCTATGAACACAATAAATATTCAAGAATCTGACTCATTGTTTACAATAGCAGACTTGGATCCAACCAGACCCAAAAGATTGAATGGCTGCAGAGATCCAATTGATTTTGTCCCGTCACTGACTCCAAAGGAAGTCACACAAGCAGCTGAAAGGTCTCTTCACTGAAGACCCCAGAACAAGATAGTGGGCATGGTTGAAACTGTTTAGGATCCTAGGTCCAAATGCTTATAAACTCCAGACTCATAATAAATCTATTCAGAAAAGTTCTGCTCATATACTGGATATTTACAAATCTGGAATGGGGTAATACAGCAACAAATCTACTTCTAGCAATGTCGGTTGTAATCTATATCTATTGAATGCATATCCTTGGCATATGCTTAAGGGATGCCATGTTAGATATGGTTATGGATTGCAAAAGCAAAGCCTTTGTGGGCACATTTGCATGTCCCTGCCAAGGTTCCCAGAATGCAGTGTAATAACTGTATTTCTTGGAATTCTGGGCATGAAACAAGTTTTTTAACTTGTTTTACACATTCAAATGGGAACCCAAATGTACTATTTATTTACTATGTTACTAGAGGAGAGACAGACATTGTAGTCCAGTGTAGTCCAGCAACTGATATATATTACAGAGTACAAGAGGAAAAAACTCAAGGAGCTTACCATCAGATACCATTCCCACATTACACCTGTTAAAAAACCCAGAACATTACATCAAACCTTCCTTTCAGACACTTATGCAATGCCATGTACATTTAAAACAAGACATTATTTAAGACTTGATTGAATCATCATTAGTGATGTCGTGAACATCAAATTTTCAGTTTGCGAACAGCGGACGCGAACTTCCATCAAATGTTCGCGAACGGGCGAACCTGGCGAACCGCCATAGACTTCAATGGGCAGGCGAATTTCAAAACCCACAGGGACTCTTTCTGGCCACAATAGTGATGGGAAAGTTGTTTCAAGGGGACTAACACCTGGACTGTGGCATGCCGGAGGGGGATCCATGGCAAAACTCCCATGTAAAATTACATAGTTGATGCAGAGTCTGGTTTTAAGCCATAAAGGGCATAAATCACCTAACATTCCTAAATTGTTTGGAATAACATGCTTTAAAACATCAGGTATGATGTTGTATCGATCAGGTAGTGTAAGGGTTACACCCGCTTCACAGTAACAGACCAATCTCCCCGTTTAATGCACCGCAAACAACCGCAAACAGTCCCTTTGCACAACCGCAAACTCCCCATTTGCACAAGTTTGGATACCAAGCTAGACATGTCCCGTTCCTTGTCCCCGAAAGGTTACAACCAGCCGCCTGGGACGCCTGCTGTGTTTGGTCTTCCACCTCCTCAAAGCCACCTTCCTCCTCTGACTCCTCTTCTTCAGACTCCTCTCTCTGCGTTGCCTCTGTCTGCGTTATTATAAGGTGTGTACTGTTAAGTAGTACTATTCCTATCGTTTTAATCCCGGTTACTATTAGGGGACGTGTATATGGCATTGATTTTTGGAAGAGGGAGATGGAAAAAGATGCTTGGTCGGTCCTCCCACTTCAAATTTGGGGCACTGCGCGTGTAATCTAAGGTGCCACCAGATAGGAGTGTCACTGTGCACTGGCAAAAGTTGGCAGAGTAGGCGCTGTAGGCCTCACACACACGCCTGTAGGCAGGCAACTGATATTCAATCGATTACAGAAAAAAAAGGGTTCTTTTATTTCACTGTACACTAGGTTGCACCAGATATGAGTGTCACTGTGCACTGGCAAAAGTTGGCAGAGTAGATGCAATATGCTTCACACACACGCCTGTAGGCAGGCAATTGCTATTCAATCTATTACAGTCAAAAAAGTGTGGTTTTATTTCACTGAGCACAATATAAGCTATGAGCCTGACACAGGCAGGCAACTGAAATTAGATTACAGGGAAAAAATGGTTGTTTTCAATGTATGGTACACCACCAGGTATGAGTAGTGAAATAAGCACAATATAAGCTGTTAGGTGTTAGCCTGTCACACACACACGCTGGCAGGCAGGCATATGCAATTAGATTACACAGAAAAAAATTATAAAATAAAATAAATGATGTTCTAGCCCTAAAAAGGGCTTTTTGGGTTGCTGTCCTTGCAGCAGATATCAGATGAGTCCTCTAGCTCTGTAATGGAAGCTAAATACACAGCCTGGCTATCTATTTCCCTATAAAATCTCCAGCAGCTACACTATCTGTCCTCTCACAACGAATGCAGCTTCAGAATGATTCTAAAATGTATGCTGTCCTTCAGATGGAAGGCTCTGGAAGGGAGTGTATGCTGCTGATTGGCTGGAATGTGTCTGCTGACTGTGAGTTGCAGGGTCAAAGTTTCCTCAATTATAAAGTTTAGGCGGCAAACCGAAAAGCGCATGTCTTCGCCGACGGCTGCGAACCCGAACATGCCAAAATTGCCGCGAATAGTACGCGGGCGAACTGTCCGCGACATCTCTAATCATCATATTTAGAATTTATTACAGAGACCTGGGTGGATGAAAACTCAGTACCCATCTTAAAAGCTGCTCTACCATTGCAGTACTCAGTTTTTCACTGTCCAGGACAGGATAGTAGGGAAGGACGAGTGGCAATATTCTTCAAGACATCAATGAACTTAAAAATAATCTCTGTAGGTACAACTCAGTCGTTTGAGTACATTGCCTCCTTAATTACTACATATCTTTGATTTTATCTGCTTCTTGGAGATGGAAGAATCTTCTGGAAAAAAATCACAGATGTTGTTGAAAGCTCAGTTCTGAAACACCCCAGCTACCCTGGGAGAATTCAATGAAATGCTTGGGTTGATGACAAACTGGCACAGTTTGGACAGGAGCTCATCTGCACAGTGGATGGCCTAGGCCTCAAACAGGTAATCCAAAATGCCATTCAGAAAAGCGGTCATACACTTGTCTGGTCTTGTCAACTATTACAATAAAGCTGTGACTGCTGCATTGGACTGCGTTGCCCCTCTCTGGAAACAACTCCTCACTTAGCACTTTCTTTTTAATTCCTTCACACTCAGCCTGTGAATGAATTAAAAAAGAATGGTAAGCAGCATTGAAAGGCTTTGGAGGAGAACTCAAAAACCTGCGGAAAAGATAAAACTAAGGAATCAGCTCAAAAAACATCAAGCTATCAATACTGTCAAGAAACATTTTTGCCCAGAGAAATCAGGAGGGCAGAAAACAAACCACCTCAGTTATTCAGTGTAATATAACTGTCTACAGCCTACTATAACACTGTCCTATCCACAATGCACAAAGTTTACTCAGTATTTCACAGACAAAGTGCCCTCTATTTCAACTGACAGTCCAAGATTGATGGCTTATGAAGGTCAAGAGCAAGGGCAGGTGAATGAGAACTTTCTGTGCTCATGGTCTGAATTTGCTAAAGTAGACATGGGACACATGGTGTAGATAATAAATCAGCTTCTCTCCACTAGCTGTGATTTCCATCCTTGCCCTTCTCAAAGGATGTCCTTGTCTGATTGGCCTAGCATTCACAAAACTAGTAAACTGTACACTGCATCTTTCCTGAACATCTAACTGAAGCAATTATCAGTCCGCTTCTCAAAAAAATATTTACATCCAGACTGCATGGCAAATTACAGGCTTGTTTCAAATCTTCTTATTTAGGAAAATTTATTGAAAATGTAGATGCAGTGCAGCTTGAAATGCATCTGCAAAAGCATGACCTCTATGATCCATTGCGGTCAGGGTTCGGAAAAAGACACAGCACAGAAACAACCCTGGTTCATGTTCTTGTGATAGCAAGAGATAGAAGTGATTGTTAATTCCTAATTTTCAGTAGCATTTGACACAGTGGACCATGGAATAATTTTCAGCTGGCTTAAATATTTTCTGACTGGCAGGTTGCAGAGGGTTTCTTCAGGTCCATACTCCTCTAAACCCATGTGGTATTCCACAAAGGCTCTATTTTATTTTCAGTGCCGTTTGCTGTGCACATGCAACCACTGGGAGTGATCATCAGAACATAAGGCCTCAACTACTGTTATGCCAATGACACACAGCTTTATCTGTCCTTTGACGAAGAAGCAGAACAGTCAAACGTTGATCTTAATAGATATCTAAACGAGCTCCAAGATCTGATAAGTGGGAAGAGGCTATGGCTTAACCCAAAAAAGACAGAGGTACATTGGTGTTCCCCTATCGCAATGACATCCTCACAAACCTCAGGGTCCAAAGCTTTTATGTAGGCAGCACACAGATTCTGGAATTCTCTACCACGCTTAATAAGAGATGCCCCTAATTTGAACATATTCAAAAAGAAACTGAAGACCATGCACTTCACCCAGGCCTTCCAATAAGTTACAACTCTTTTTTTGCCTTCTGCCCTCATCAAGTACTTTGGGTCCCGTCTTGGAGAAAAACACTATATACATGTATTATTGTTATTATTATTATTATTATTATTATTATTATTATTATTATGTTATACTCATTGGACCTATGTAATCCTTTCATCTGTATACAAGGTTTTTTGATCTTGCTGTTATACCAATGTCTGTATGTAATGGAAGGCTTACTTTACATTAAAATGTGTACGGTCACAAACTTTTTTTATGCACATAAACACTGTTTGTTATATAGAGCAACTTTGTTGTAATGTGTTACAAGATTGTAAAATGTTATTTTGTGTTCCTCCTTGCCTATTTGTATACCTTCTATACTATGTGAACTCCAAATTGCTTCAGTTAACGGTTCTATCAAAAGAACAAAGACAATTGGGGATAGGGGACACCCCTGTCTCGTGCCATTGGAGATATGACATTTCTTCAATCTTAAACCTTGACCTGCGACAGAGGCAGATGGGACACTATATAGAGCTTTAATCACCTTTGTACTAAAATCCCCAAGGCCGAATTTTTTTTACTGTGTGCTCCATATAGTCCCATCAAGGCTTTTTCTGCATCTACTGATAGAAAAATAGTTGGTGTTTTACTGACCCTGGAGTATGTTATAAGATTTAACAGTGTTCTAATGTCAGGGCCTTGCCTGTTAAATAAAACCTGTTTGGTCTGTTTTGATTAATTTTACAATTACTTTATTCTGGTAGCCAACATTTTTGCATACAACTTTATATTAGCGTTTAAAAGAGAGATTGGCCGATAATTATTGCATCTTGTCGGTTCATGATTATTTTTAGGAATACTAATAATAGTGGCCTCTAGCATTTCTTCCGGGGCTCTTCCTTCTTTTTTAATTTCATTGAAGGCCGCCATAAGGTGTTTAATCAAAATACCTTGATAGATTTTATAATATTGATTTATCATACCATCAGGGCCAGGTGATTTTTTTTTTATTTTAAGATCTGATATTGCTGAGGCAACCTCTTCCTCTACTATCTCAGCATTTAATATCTCTAAACCCTGTTCGGTAATTCTTGGAAGCTTTATTTCTTGAGAAATTAACTAATTTCTTTAACTGAGGGTTTTTGAAAGTCTCTTTCTTTACTCAAATTATATAACCTACGGTAGAAATCACAAAAAGCGCCCACTATTTCTTCTGGCTTCATATATAAGTTTTTTTTTAATCTTTAATCAACTCTATTCTGTTGTTCACTGTTCTTTGTTTTATTTTATTTGCCAAAAGTCTTCCCACTTTATTTCCTCGATGGTACATCCTCTGCTGTAATGCCCACAAAGAAGTATCTACCATTGCTTGGGTAATTTTTTAAATCGGATTTTGTAGGTCTTTAATTTTCCCAATAAGTTCCATATTTGGGTTAAGTATGTTCTGCCTTTCACATAAACCTAGCTGGATATGAAGATTCCTCAATGGCAGCCGGCTTTGTTTTCTGCTTTTTATTTGCATTTTAATGAAAAGACCCCTCATAAATGCCTTATGGGCATTCCATATGTTGGTTTTAGAGGCAGTTGAATAATTATTTATTTCAAAGAAACTTACTAATTCCTTCTCTATTTCCTTTTTAACAAATTCCTTCTCTAAAAATATGTGCCCTTCAATCTCCACTGTGATCTACAAAACTCAGCATTTTCACTTTTAATTGTCATTTTAACGACTGCGTTATCGGACCATAAAATAGGATCTAATTCAATTTCAGTAATATTCTTCAAGGTATTTGAATCCGCTAGTATATAATCCAGCCTTACATAGGATTGGTGTCTATGGGGGAAAAAAGAATAATTCCTTTCCGTAGGGTGAAATACCCTCCAATCATCATACAGACCCGCCCTCATTAAACTGTTATTAAACATCTTAGAGTTCCTCAACGTACGTGCATCAGGAGTTGGACAATTTATGGATTTTCTATCAATTTTAGGATTGCTACATGTATTAAGGTCTCCACAAATTATAATTGAACCATGTTGATATTTTTGTAATATTCTAAGAGTACGATTCAGAAAGCAGACCTGTTTGATGTTTGGAGCGTTTATATTGATAATGGTGAATGGTTTCATTATTTATCTTGCCCAGCCAAATAAGATGTCTACCCTCGGGATCTATATCCACAAATTCTTCTTTTAATTTCAGTCTCCTATGAAAGAATATAGAGACCCCTCTGGATTTTTTCTTATACAGAGCATTATGGCTGATAGTAAACTTTTTATCAGAAAATGTAAATATTTTGCTCTGTCTCCAGTGAGTTTACTGCAGACAGATTATACCTACCATCTCTTTTTGAGAATTTGTAAAAGCTGAACGTCTTTTAACCACTGAGTTAAGTCCCTGGATGTTGTGGCTAACAATCTTTAGATGTGTCCTTTTTAAAATAGAGCTCATACATCAATTCTCCTCCTTGGATCATCTCCCCTTTCCCCTCACATACTAATTTCTGCATTTGCAAGAAACCTATACCTTTGTCCCCCTCCCTCATCGTGTCACAGAAATATGAAAGCATAAGGGTTTGGCAAAGGATATTAAACTCCTTAGAGTTTAAATGCCACATTGGCAGGCCACTGCAAGACTTCATACCTAATACTCTTAATATCAGGCATTATTATTCCACTGAACACCTAATAAACACAAGGGACCCAACTTCGTATCTGTTATCTTAGTTTCCTCATTGTTTTCCACTTTTTTTTAAATAAATCTAGACATCAACAACTATAGTGAAATGATCACAGCTAAGTGAGCTTAGTAATGTTATACCTTGTTGTTACCTCTTATGTTCTCTTGTTATTCTCATAGTTTCCTATCAATAACTAATCACATATTGAATCCAACTTTATCTTTTTTTCCTTACCTCTTTTTATTCTCTCAGTCCTCCTCCCCTCTCCTCCCACTCTACCTCATCCCTCTCTACTCACTCCCTCCAATTACTAAACAACAACCACAAAACATGTGATGTGTTAAAACTTATCAAGATACTCAATAAGCCATCGCTTTTCAAAAATATGAGTCTCATTTTAATAAAGTTTTGACCCTACCATTAATATCAGTACATGTCAGTTACATTGATCAAATACATTATAACAGGCATTAAAAGGAAGAATAAAAATACATACATATAATTGCAAAATAACAGACTTTTCGTGTGGAATCAAATATCATCTTTAATTTAAAACCCTTAAATTATAATTCAATACTTAAGCTAATTCTCCTAACTTTCCTTCCCGTGCTATAACTAAACTTGAAGCCTGTAAAATTTATTTTTTAAACCACAATTGATCTCATCATGCACATAGTAGTGTTGTTTTAAATATTAGCGATTTTTCAAAACGTGTTTTCAAAAATGTATATAAAAGTAAACTTTATTCAAAAAATGTCCTAACTAAATCCAATTAATTATGACCTTAATGACTTTTATTCTACCTAATTCCTTGTTCATTAAATTTGTGAGTGGTTGTATTTAAAATGCTTTGTGCAATAATATCGGTGTGAAAAAATATCTTTATTGTGTTAATTTAAATTTTCCTAACCTTAAACATCTTTATGTCCATGGTCATGCTGATCCACTTGGTATTCATGGCAGATATACTGAAGTGGGTTGCCAGTTCCACAGCATACATCTCTTGGTATTTCTAGGTGGTCTCTCATTCAAGTACTGACCTGGCCCAACTGGCCCCTGACTAATCAAATTCAGGTTGCAGCAGTCAAAGTACCCAATCTTAACCAGTGGACCACCAGTGAATCCTTGTTAAAATATACTGCTAGATAATTGTTTTCATCTTATAATATACTGTGCAATGTGACATATTTAAATGAACTAGGTATATGTATAAAATACACTGATAACTCTTTTTACATACCCATTTGCCATTAAATGTTATAAAATCTAATAAGCTTAGTATACTCATTTTACTGTCTATTAGTAAGTGTAAAAATATGTATTTCTGTATCAGAAAGGTTCAAATCCTCTGCCCTTGAAAGTGCTAACTCAGCTGGAGAACTACATATACATTTGCATGTTTTCAACTTGATGGATTTAGATTGTATTATTTGTGCATCTATTTAAATAAATACCTTTTGCAATACTTTCTCTTGTTCCCTAATGTTGCTATGTCACTATTATTAATGCCAAGGCCAATGAACACTTCACTGCAGTTGTAAAAAGTAAAATAGAATTTACAGATCACGAATATAGTTTCTAAAGTGTGTGCAACACTCTAGAAACTATTTGTACGCAATTCCGTACATGGCACAGTGCACAATTACGGCGCAAGCCTCGCATGAGCAAAGCACGGCGCTAGCCAGGGGAGGGGGAAAGAGACAGTGGGCGACAGGGACACAGGGGCGGAGGGGGAAAGAGACACAGGGGAAAGGGGGAAAGAGACAAAGGGGGAAAGAGAGACAGTGGAAAGGGGAAAAGAGACAGAGGGGAAAGTGACACAGTGGGGGGAAGAGGGGGAAAGAGACACAGGGGAAGTGGGAAAGAGGCAGATGGGGGAAAAGAACACAGGGGGAAGAGACATAGGGGAGGGAGGAGGGGGGAAGAGACACAGGGGAGGGAGGAGGGAGGAAGAGACACAGCGGAGGGAGGAGGGGGAAAGAGTCACAGGGGAGGAAGAAGGGGGAAGAGACACATGGGGGAAGGGGGGAGAGACACAGGAAAGGGAGGGGGGAAGAGACACAGGGAAGGGAGAGGGGGAAGAGTCACATGAGAGGGAGAGGGGGAAACAGACACAGGGAAGGGGGTAAGAGACACAGGAGAGGGGGGGAGACACAGGGGAGGGAGGAGGGGGAAGAGACAAAGGGGAGGAAGGAGTGGGGAAAGAGTCATAGGGGAGGGAGAGGGGGAAGAGACACAGGAGAGGGAGAGGGGGATACAGACACAGGTGAGGGGGGAAGAGACACAGGAGAGGGAGAGGGGGGAAAGAGACACAGGGGAGGGGGGGAAGAGACATGTAAGATTATACCGTCATTTAGTCTAGTAACATTCGCAGTTTTGTATGCCAATACATAATTGTTTGAAAAAATCATATTTAGGGGACTGTGCTTGTGTAATGGAGGATACTATCTTGGACTGTTAGTCTATGTGTAGTTTGGCATGGATGGTTATCGTACAGGGGCTTGTGGTTGTATTGACTTCTATTGTCAAGTGGCCTTGTAAAGTGTCAGACTTTCAACTGAACTGAATAGAGATATTATCTGAATCCATGGTTCCTCCCATTCCTGCCAGGGTGCTAAACTTATTAGAAACAAAGACAAAATGAAGCAGTTTAAGCAAAATTACATAGAATAAATAAAACTTAAAGACTGCTTTTATTTATTTTAAACACTGTAACAACATTTTGAATTTTATCATATTATGTTTTTCCAAAAGAGTATGCTATCAATGTTACACTTCAGTGGTCTCTTAATATTTAGATACAAAGATTAGCTAGCACTTCTTTGGACTGGATAGTATTCAACATTTGTTAATGAAAGGTTTTATTAATGGCTTACTGTTTGGTATCTTTGCCTGACATTTAATATGCAACTTGACATAATATTCCATGCACTAATCAAAGAAACCTTATTAAATAGATTGAATATTAATTATTCTCTAGTCAAAGTGTACAGTGACATGGATTAGATATATGCAATTTGAATACATTTGTGAAGTTTTAATAAAATTAATTAGTTTTAATTTGTCATACTAAAAACTAATTGCAAAAGATTATTTTCTGTTGACTTATTTTATTAACTATGCATTAATTTAAAAAAAATGTACACACTTTTTGCTTATTCATCATTTCCCTGGACTGTTTATTCTTATTTTCTGATTGCTGCCTGCCTCAAGTTTTGGACTGTTTTGACAATGGTTTTGGTTTTCCCCTTTGCTTTCAGATCTATCTGCCATTGACTTGGCATTGGTTAAACACTGAGGGCCTCATTCTATTATCGGCCGTAAGGCTGCGATTCCTTGCGGGGGTTCTGTTAACTCGCAATTCAATTATACGGCCCCGCAAGGATCTCCTCTTACGGCCAGCCGCATATCTTGAAACCAGCCGTAAGCTCTGAAATCTAAAAACTCAAAAATAAATTCAAGCCTGCACTGTACAGCTCTGTAAATGCTAGGGATCATATTGGGGGACATGAGGATTAATAGCAACCCCCTCTCAAGCTTGCACATCTGCCCAAACCCGAGTTCAAATTAACTGTTTATTTTCCGGCTGCGGCATGGGCGTGTCTGAGGTGCTCCAAGCACTCTGGACTTTTTACATGGATATTTTATGGATATTAAAAATAAAATATTTTACGGATTTGAGTATAGGATAATTATGTGCTATTTTTGCTAACACCGAATATCACTTTATAGACTCTGCAAAGTGCAGGATGGCTTTATTTGGGCTATTTTATGTGCTTAATTGGTGCTAGCGAGACCTCTTTCCTGCAAGTAAGCTGCGGCTCGCTTTTAGCCTTGCAGAGAGGGTTCCCGGAGGAATTGAATTGCAAATAGGAATTTCTTACGGCCGATTTCCTTGCGGCCGTTTTAGATCAAAGGATTTCCTCCGGCGCGAGCGACCGCAAGAGATAGCAAGGCACCGGCCGCAAGCCTGCCGGAATCCCCGGCCGGAGGGGAATAGAATAGCCGAATAGCTTGCGGCCGGTCCTTGCGGCCCCGCAACGGCTGCGGCCGATAATAGAATGAGGCCCTGAGTTCTTGGATGTATAACGGAATGTAGCAAATTTTTACTTCAAATATCATTATGAGATATGGTACTTTTCCTTACCATTTATCAAGGTAGAATTGAAGACTCTGGTGTGGTATGTCCTCCATATGCTCACAATACAGCTCAGGGAAATGTGCTACATGAGTATAGACAGGATGATAATAAAAGCAGTTTGGGAAGTTATTCTATGAAAGGGTAGACAGTAGCATTGAATGAAACAGGAATGAGTACTGTTTCAATAAGATAAAGATTGTCACCTGAAAAAGAGACAAATTTCCCCTTGAAATCCAGTTGTAATATCTCTAAGAATTATATTAAAACCTATCTAGCATAGAACTGTGAGCTATTTCACTAGTAACCACCACTTTTCTTTATAAAGTTAATTTTGACTCTGACGCCTATCCTTCAGCTATTGTTCTGTCCACTCAACTACCTATAAATCTAATACCAGATTGTTCCGTTTAAAACTTATTTTTTTGTGTGGGACAGTACCAACATCTAGATATGAGAGAGGAAGATTATATTTCCATAAGAAAAAAAAAACAAAGTTGGTCAGGATTATTCCTTGTATAATATTAATAGTTTTAAGCAAATGATGTACAGTAGTGTGCACTTCCGTCTATATCTTTGCACTGGGCAATAAATTAGAACTTAACTTTTAATAATGAACTAATATCTTTAAAAAAATAATATATAGAATATGTACTGAGTAGCAGCTCACTGATAGAGAACAAAAGAAAATCCCAAATTACTGGGAGTATGGTATAATTCCTTATTGAATATGAACTACAACTTTAAATATATTTTAAGTATGTTGCCCTCCATAAACATTAAACTTACTCTGAAACAAGCCTAATGGCTAAACACATTTTTCATATAAAATCTATTCGGTTAGGGTTCATGGTTTTGGGATACTTTACCTCTTACAATGCAGGAATTTTGTTTTGCCAATGCCAGGTGGACCTAACATGTTTTTACTAGAGTTTTGTTTTTATTTCATTCAGTTGCTGTTGAGTTATGGAGGGCAAATATATTATTATTGTCGTTTATTTATAACGTGCCAACATATTCCGTAGCGCTGTACATAAGATACGTTCAAGACAAAGATACATACAAATTAACAAATAGCAAGGCAAGGAGGGCCCTTTCTTTGAGCCTCAAATCCATAGTGCTTCCCCTAAAGCACCTTGTGGGATTGAAACTGGCAGACTTACAACCTAATACAAGTTCAGTGCTTTAATCAGTAATATAATTATAGGATGGCTATAAAGTTTGAACTGTCCATTATACAATAACTTCTCTATTTACTAATCTGATGCTTATATAACATAATATACCTAAAACACTATTTAGATCATGTCCCTTATTTAAAATTGTATGGGATGTATTATTCAAACTTCATAATCAACTTGTAATTAAACTATACTCCCAGCAATTTGTGATTTATTTTTGCTCTCTATCTGTGAGCTACTACTTGTTAGAGGCCATATGGATTCATTATTTTAAATCAAGATTTTTGTCTATTATTTAAAATAAAGTTTTATTTGCTGCCCAGGGGATAGATATAAAAGGAAATCCTCACTACTGTATGTCTTTTCATCTCCTTTACTTAAACATCTAGATATGCTACATCTTTTTGACCTCCTAGGTCCATTACTTTAGAAGAAGAACCTCAACTAGACTAGTCTGATATGAACTCACAATACAGATATAAAAACAGGCTCTGAGTTTGTTACTCATCCCATCCACAAGTGTCTGACATCTCACTGCCCTAAATCCATTCTGCCCTGGATGTTGTAATTGATTCAACAATTCTTTCTTTCAAAAGTGTTTCCACTAATTTGCACAATATTGATGTCAGGCTCACTTGCCTGAAGTTGCAAGAGTTTTCCTTACTAACTGTTTTGTGGAGCGATACTATATTAACAATTCTTCAGTCATCTGGGACTACTCCTGACAATGGCAATCAAAAAGTTCAGTTAACACCCCTGCAAGCACAAATCAAAACTCCCTCATTAAGATCAATGTTCAACTCAACCTCACAAATGTATTGATCTTGTTAGCTCAGTATTTATTCGCTATACTCATAAATCTCTTCTGAACAAAAGAAGGGAAAAGGAATTGTCTAAAACAACTTCATATCCACACTACATGTTACATAAGAGGTCTGCTGCAATATTTCTCTTACAAGAACAATCAGTTAAGAAAGTATCAACTACCATCAGATGAAGAAGAGCTGCAAGAGTTATTGAGCACCAAATAACTGAGGGTGAAGCCAAGTAATCATGGTGTGGACATTGTAGTTTATCTAGCTTGGAGAATTCTACCTTGGATAATCACGGTTCCTAAATTTGGGATAACTGTGAAAATGTTGGTGTTTTCAGATTAGTAGTCGGCACCAGGTGGCCAGGGGCAACCAAGCCCGTTCTCTGGTTGGGAAGAGCATGTCCTTCTTCAACAATGCACAGTCCATTATATTTCTAAAACTTGAAATAATACCAGATTGTACTCCTAAATACTTATCCTCATTACATATACCTTTTATTTTGCTTCGGGTAAAATAAAAATGTGAAACCCATTTAAGGACTCAGGGGATGCATTTGAGGTCCGTAAAGTAAAATAGTTTGCCCTTCACTGTTCTAGAATATGCTTTCACACTCTAGCATTAGATATCAACCTTGATTAATTTCTCATTTGTCTCATCTGAAAAGCATAACCTGGTATTTCCAGAAAACCTGCTTACATTAATATTATTATTGTTGTTATTATTAATAATAATAATAATAATAATATTGTTACTCTGTATTGCTAAAAGAGCCAGAATTATCCAAGCACTATTTAAAAAATTTAATAAAGTATAGGGGGTACAAATAGCAAATTACAAATATAGGTACAACACAATACAAATATGGTACAATTGGATCAGCAGTCAGCTTGGTACAACAGAAATCAGGTTGCTACTCTGAAGAGCTTTCAATCTAGAAGTTATGGGTGGGTGTGAGGCTGAAAGATATAAGTTTCTTTTAACAGTATTTTTACTGATTTTTTAAAGGTTTTCAGACAGGAACATAAACTGAGGGACTGCCGGATGATTAGGAGGCCAGGATGGAGTGAGTAGCAGTTGTCGAGATATGATGAGAGAATGGATTCAAATTTTATTTGTGTCTTGAGTAACAAAGTTTGCAGACTTTTTAAGGTGAAAACAACATGATTTGGCCATTAATTGTCTGTGAGGAATCAAAGAGATGCAGGGTGCAATTGAACCCAAAAACAGCAGAACTGAGAGTTTAGAGTGATTACGGCATTATCAACAGTGACAAATATTTCAGGAGTGGAAGCTGTAGTAGAGAGTGGAAAGATTAAGAGCTCAGTCTTTGAAATGTTGAGTTTTTGAGTTGGCTGGTATCCATGAGGAGAGGTAGATCTGGTGCTGAGAGGTAGATTGCAGTATCATTAGCATAAAAAATATACTTAAATCCAAAATATAGAAAAATATTAGCGTTGCAAGGGAGGATGTATAGATGGAGAAGAAGAGGGGGACCTAAGACTAAACCACGGGGCTCACTAAGAGTTTACATTTTCTAGATAAGCCATGAGAGAGCTGTGTCACAGGTGTCAACTGTATCGAAGGCAGTGGAGAGATCCAGAAGAATTAGTAGACAAAAGTGACCATTTCACTTTACAGTGTGCAAGTCATTAATGACTTTTGTTAGAGCTTTATCTGTGGAGTGTTGGTGGCAGAAGCCAAACTGGAGGGGGTCAAGAAGGAAGCTTGATCAAAGGAATTGAGTTAAATAGTTATATACAAGCCATTCAAGCAGTTTTGAAGCCAAGAAGTAGAGAGATAGGGCAATAGTTGGATGCAAAATTTGTTTCAGATGGGGTTTCTTAAACATGAGTGTAATTATGGTGTGCTTTAAAGATGATGGAAACTTAACAATTTAAGTGTGGTAGATAGGGAAAGGAATAGCTGTGATGGAATAGGACCAATCTCAGTTACATTGTCAAATGAGACCACTGTAGATGTGGGAGATTTCCTCCATAGTCGTTCAGCATTCCTATTGGTTTAATCCCTGTTACGTCCACTATCAGGGGACGTGCATATGGCATGGATTTTATAAGCGGGAGATGTAAAAAGATGCTTGGTCGGTCCTCCCACTTCAAATTTGGGGCACTGCGCGTGCAATCTAAGTTGCCACCAGATATGAGTGTCACTGTGCACTGGCAAAAGTTGGCAGAGTAGATGCAATAGGCTTCACACACACACGCCTGTAGGCAGGCAACTGATATTCAATCGATTACAGTCAAAAAAGTGTGGTTTTATTTCACTGAGCCCAATATAAGCTGTTAGGTGTTAGCCTGTCACACACACATGCTGGCAGGCAGGCATATGCAATTAGATTACACAGAAAAAAATTATAAAATAAAATAAATGATGTTCTAGCCCTAAAAAGGGCTTTTTGGGTTGCTGTCCTTCAGATGGAAGGCTCTGGAAGGGAGTGTATGCTGCTGATTGGCTGGAATGTGTCTGCTGACTGTGAGGTGCAGGGCCAAAGTTTCCTCAATGATAAAGAATAGGGGCGAAGCGAAAAGCGCATGTGTGCGCCGTTCGCCACGAGCGTGAACATGCCAAAATCGCCCCGAATAGTCCGCGGGCGAACTGTTCGGGACATCACTAGTGGTGATCAAATGGAGGGAGTGCAGAGATGACTAGGTTTGAGATTGTGCCAGGATTGGTAAAGATAAGTTCAAGGGAATGTTCATATCGATAGTGGAAGGTGTAAGTAAAAAAATTGCAGCTATAGAGGAGGTTGGTATATCATTGGCAATATTAAAATCACCAAGAATTCCCTAATTCTTGGTGATTTAATGAGTGTGGCAGACAGCAAAGGGCAGAGATAAGGGTAAAACAGATGGTTTGTGGCAGGTGATGGATATAATATTAAGGGTATTCTGGGTGTTTGCTGTCGGGTGAGCTGTTCACGACTGACAGTAGGTGGGAAACACTGAAAGACCTGAATTAGAGGAGATGTCTCCAGCAACGAGCAGAAGAATGAGTGATAGTGAGATGCTATCGGCATGGCACTTGAAGAAGTGATTCTGTGTTTGATATCATCAGTAAGCAGATAGGGTCTGGTGCTCAATTCAGACAATAACTGTCAAAAGAGATCCTATTAGCTTATTGATAGATGGCTTCTGATTTTGAGCTTTAGAGTGGAGGAGATCATGACTGGAAGAAGGAGAGGAACTTGTGGGAACAAAGAAGGGGGGAGGAGAGTAAGGATGGATAAATAGATACAGTATATTATTATTATTATTATTATTATTATTATTATATGTTGTTCTCTTGTTCTTGTTCTTTTATAGCACATCTTTGCAGTATCACCTGCATCTCCCACAACTGCTACACACACAATCTTTAATTAACTCTTTACTCTCCTGGCATACCTCATTCTCCCTTGCTCCTTGTAACTTCACTCTCTCACTCCTGTCAGCATGTACCGTAATCTCACTTACACATCACTGAAGCATTAAAGCATGGATTACTTCCTACTCCCTCCTACTCAGTGGAAACATCCTCCAAACTATCCACATGTTCTACCCAGACAAACTTTACACCTTTCTGACTGCATAAGAATTGTCTTTTCTTCTAATCTCTCACTTTCATTGGTCACTCTTTTTCTGGCCATCTCAAATCCCAAACTGTTTTAAGCGTCCAGGTCTTTCCCACTCTAAGTCTGCGAGTTTTCAATCTTGTAAAATGCTTTGTGAAAAAGTACCATTTACTGAAGGTTTTAAGCTCAAAGACAGGGCCCTTAATTTTTCGCCATGTGTAAATATTGTGTTTTCTCATTCCTTGTATAGCTCTACAGAGTATATTGTCACATTGCAACTAAAGGATAATAATAATAATATTATGTGAAGAAACTGATTGCTCTTTTCAGAGGTGAAGTATCATAAAATGTGTTCAGCCCTAGTTCAATTCCAGTATAATTGCTACACTTATATAGGAATTGAACATATGTGAACATATGCAGCTGATGTTCTATCTTGCAAATGCTTTGCAATAACCGCCTTCTAATAAAAACAGATTTAACTGGAACAGGAGGTTGCAGCATGATTATTAACCTGAAGGAGCTACTCCATGAGCCCGATTCAATTGCAAGCCTGCATCTTGAGGGATCCAGTCTGAGGGTCTGCTGCGGGCTCCCGTTCTTCTCTGACTCCGGTGCTATTCAATTAAAGGAGCCCGCAAGTTACTGGCCCAAAGCCGTCTCCGTAAACCATGCACTCATGCGTGGCAGTTCAGGGCAGGAATATGACCAATTGAGCAGGACAGTAACCTCCCATTTAGAAACAGTCAATAGACAATGAGACCGCCATCATTACGGCAGTAAAACATGGAGGTTGCATGTCAATCAATTAGGTTCAAGGGTCCGATATGCAATGCGACTCGCAAACCCTAAAAATACAAAATATTAAAAATGAATACCAATTATAGTCCATATGGGTGGCCTGATATGTATTAACTCATTGATTCCCGAGATCGATATAACCCCGAAATGAAACAGAAAAATATTTTTTTTTACTGCCGCTTTGCGAGCTTGAGACTGTTGAGCAATTAATTCTAATGACTTTCATCGCTTTCCTTGTTATTTACAGTGCAGTATTGATTTTTCATTTGCATTTACAGTGCTGCTATCTAGCACTCGTAGGATTTTCTCCTACATTTGCCATTTACGGGTGGGAAAACATTTGATGCCTTAGAGAATTGGAGCAATTAAATAGTGATTTTTAGAGATCGTAATTCTTGCGGAAGGGAAAGATCAAAGGCTTCTGGAGGCTGTAAGTTCCGGATTTAACCATCACAAAGTATTAAAGGCTGTAACCCGTTTGGAGCCCACAAAAAAATGCCAATTGAATAGCAAATTAACTTGCGACCTAACTTACGAGCTACAGTAACTAATGATAGCTCAATTGAATGAGGCTCTGTGTATGTTACAGCTTGCTAAATGAGATCTGCTGCTTAAGGTCAGCAAACAGTTCATACTCTACATATCTACCTTTGAAGCTAAATTTATAAACAATGGACCTAGTGTGTTCCCCGTTAACATTATATAAAAAATACCTATCGATATAATAAATAATTAATTCAGTGCTATAACTTCTGGCTACATATATATGCATATAAGTTTTTCTTAAATAAACTGCTCAATTCTCATTCTTTGGCATATTGACAAGACGGCAGTATGCCTATAAAAAAACAACCTTTCATAAAGTGTTTATTTAAGAGTAACAGATATGGCAATGATAGGAATAGTGATAGAGTGTATATAGGTATCTTAGAGTTAGATAGATATTACAGAGAAATAAAATTAATGACATCATGTATGTACTGCTATTACATGATATCCACTCCCTTCCTGCTTTTACCTTACAACATTTATGCTGTTTTTGTGATTTATGTGTATTCTGTATTTAAAACTTTCCAAAAGTGTTTCTAGGGGTCAGGGGCATACGAACTATATCAATAGAGGACACACAAAATGTTGAAATTAAATGTAATCATGCATTACCAGCGTTTGCCATTAGAGGACTATGGGGCAGTATGTCTCTCCCACGAAAGCTTTGGACTCCCTCCATTTTTAACAACCCTGGGAGGATGCAATGGGCAGCCAGGACTCACAAGGCTACCTGGCAAGAGCAGCAGAAATAGTATTTGTACAAAGGTACACACAGTATTGTAATTAAAAATGGCTAGTATACTTTTTCAGTCATGCATTTTTGCATCACAACACCTGACTTTTGAATTAACTTTTTTACTATTGCAATATAATTAGTTAATTCCTAACTCTTTGTTCTTAATTCTGTTTTTTCCAGTCTTCACTTTACCCCAAGTAAAGTATAATGTAGCAATTAAAATTAGAGGGAAGTGACGAACCCTGCGTAATGCAGTGATATGATAGTGAGGTGGAAGGAAGTATGTGTTAAACAGTTGTATGATAGTAAAGAGAGAGGAAGCCTGGGTTATGAAGTGATATGATAGTGAGGTCAGAAGAATCCTGTGTTCTGCAGTGATATGACAGTGAGGGGAGGAAGCCTGTGTTCTGCAGTGATATGATAGTGACGGGGGGGGGGGGAGCCTGTGTTCTGCACTGATATGATAGTGACGGGGAGGAAGCCTGTGTTTTGGACAGATATAATAGTGTGGAGGGAAGAAGCCTGTGTTATGAGAAGAGGAGGAGGCCTAGGCCGGAACTTTGGGGTACAGTCATAGCGTGAAGCAAGGTAAACTTATGTTATTTTAATACACACATGAAAGATTGTGCTGACAAGACTGCAGAATCATTTCCACAATCTCTGTCAGTACACAAAGTCTTAATTAAGATAAATAGATGTTCTAGACACAGGGTATGCGATTAAAGAAAGGTAATCAACCACCGTATATACTCGAGTATAAGCCGAGTTTTTCAACCCTTTTTTTTAAGGCAAAAAAGGGCCCCCTCGGCTTATACTCGAGTCACTCTCCCCCCCCCCCCGTGTCTCTCTAACCCCCTCGTGTCTCTCTACCCCCCCCCCCGTGTCTCTCCAACCCCCCTTGTTTCTCTCTACCCCCCCGTGTCTCTCCAACACCCCCGTGTCTCTCCAACCCCCCTGTGTCTCTCTAACCCCCCCGTGTGTCTCTATCCCCCCCCGTGTGTCTCTATCCCCCCCCGTGTGTCTCTATCCCCCCCCCGTGTGTCTCTATCCCCCCCCGTGTGTCTCTATCCCCCCCCGTGTGTCTCTTTCCCTCCATCCTCCTCAACCTAAACCCCCCTAAATACCTCCCCCCTCTCCCCTCACTTACCTGCTTGTGCTCCGGCCTCCGCTCCTTGACCCGGCTGGCACCCGGTATATGCTAATGACGCAGCACACATGTGACGTCACATGCGCACCGGGTCAAGGAGCGGAGGCCGGAGCACAAGCAGATAAGTGAGGGGAGAGGGGGAGGTATTTAAGGGGGTTGAAAAGGGGGGTTGAGAAGGGGGGTTGGGGATTGAGGGGGAGGTTGAGGGGGGTTGAGGTTGAGGAGGTGGGTTGGGGTTGAGGGGTGTTGAGGTTGAGGAGGGAGATTGAGGATGGGGGGTTGAGGATGAGGATGGGGGGTTGAGGAGGGGGTTGATGATGAGGATGGGGGGGTTGAGGAGGGAGGATGAGGATGGGGGGCTTGAGGAGGGAGGTTGAGGAGGGGGGTTGGGGTTGAGGGGGGGTTGAGGTTGAGGAGGGTTGAGGATGAGGATGGTGGGGTTCAGGAGGGAGGATGGGTGGGTTGAGGAGGGAGGATAAAGGGCTTGAGGAGGGAGGATGAGGATGGGGGGCTTGAGGAGGGAGGATGAGGATTGGGGGCTTGAGGAGGGAGGATGAGGATGGGGGGTTGAGGAGGGAGGTTGAGGAAGGGGTTGAGGAGGGAGGTTGAGGATGAGGAGGGAGGTTGAGGATGAGGAGGAGGAGTTGAGGAGGGGGGTTGAGGAGGAGGGTTGAGGATGGGGATTGAGGAGGGAGGATGAGGAGGGAGGTTGAGGAGGGGGTTGACAATGAGGAGGGAGGATGAGGAGGGAGGTTGAGGAGGGAGGTTGAGGATGAGGAGGGAGGTTGAGGAGTGGGGTTGAGGAGGGTGATAAGGGAGGGGGGAAGAGACACAGGGAAGGGAGAGGTTGGAAAAGGCACAGGGAAGGGAGAGGTTGGAAGAGACACAGGGAAGGGAGAGGGGAGAAGAGACACAGGGAAGGGGGAGGGGAGAAGAGACACAGCGAAGGGAGAGGGGAGAAGAGACACGGAGAGAGAGGGGGACACAGAGGGCACAAGAGGGACACAGGGGGCAGCACATTTCCCACCATCGGCTTATAATCGAGTCACTCATTTTACCCAGTATTTTGTGGTAAAATGGGTGCCTCGGCTTATACTCGAGTATGTACGGTAAATACTAAAAAGTCAATTATCCGGCATAATAAACATGTAGAAACTCTTTTATTAACTACTTTTATTAAAAAGTAAATAATCTGACATAATACATCATTATGCCAAATAATTGGCCTTTTCTAGTATTAAATAGATAACCATTTTTTTATGTTTTGTAAGTACAATATTTATTCATCATATTTTTTTATGTTTCTTTTGTTTTTGCCCTCTCCAAATTATTTTTTATCGGCTGATCTACTCTGCAGCATAGCTGCTCATCATTCATCCATACTAGGACTTGGACTGAGAAACCTGGAATTGAGGAAGAATCTGTATTGCCTCAGGCCACTCGTTCCATTTGTGGTGGATATGTAACATGTGTTTAATATTCAAACACATTTTGTTTATATTGAATAGTGCACCACTATTGTATGAAGTTTTTTTGTAACTTTAAACTATATCCTCCCCCCTGCAGTTTTTTTTTTTGTCTTTTCCACCCATGCTATTGGTCTATTATAGAAAAACTGCAAATTTCTGACAAACAACATTAGCCACTATATAAATGTTATGCGACCATAAAAATAAAAAGATAAAATCAGCCTGAGGACTGTGTTTTTCTACCAGTGGAAGAGAGGGCAGGGAAGACAGAGCGTGTTATTGTTCATTCATTTTGAATTTGGCTCTTGTATACAACCTTCCCCAAAGTATCACGCTGCCTCCAGGGACCAGCAGAGGCCTTGATTTTATTCTAATTAATAAATAGTAAAATTTTACTTTTTTATGAGTAATTTTGCCCTTGGACATTAAACCTTTTTGGATCTTTTCCATTGTAAATTTGCCAGCACGGACAGCTGCAGTGCCAGCAAGTAGCCGCTAGATGGCACAGTGGATATTTTGCAGCTCTGCTGATATTTCACATAAGTTGTAACCTTAGAAGGTTACCCTAACCATCACTATAACCCTAACCCTCACTGTAACCCTGAAAGTTTACCTAACCCTAACTATATGGCATGGGCACAAACTCGGCAGTGCCATCTAGCGGTTGGTAGGCACCACTGCTGCTACCAGTACTGGTGAATTTTTGGCCAATTTGAAGAGTGAACGGACCACCTTTTTTACTGGGCAATGGTACTTTTACCTTATTACATGCAATAGTTCTCCGAATATATTGTACATGTATTTTAGTCTATTTGAGGTGTCCTTTGACACATATGGAGTCATTAATTATAATGCTATTTTCTTGTTTCATTGCTCAATAACTATACCCAAACCTTTAGAGAAGTGGCTCTCCAGCTTGTTGAATCACATTTTACTGCAGAACATGAAACTATCGTTTCTAGTTGATCTCTGACTTTCCATAGTGATCACAAACTCCATTTTTCTATGGAAGTAGTTAATTATGGTAATAATCTGTAGATAGTTAATTCAATATGTCTGCTGACAGTAATTGGCTTGTCAACACTTCCTCTGTAACCAGCAAATAGAACCCTTTCCATTGCTTGGCTAATTAGACTCATTACTAATGAGTGAATGACATGAACTAATTTCCCTTTATTGTTGAACACAGAATGCAGTAATCCAGCCTACTTGTTTTGTAGGCTCATTTAAGCAACATAGTCAGGATTAATTTACCATGCAAATTAGACTTCCTCTTCTCATTTTACAATGTTTATTATTGGGGTTTTTTCCCTGACCGTTGTATAACCGCTTTAAAAGCACAAACTCTAGCAAAAAATCTTTAATTAGGCCTAAACAGACATAGCTACCTAGCCACACACCAGCGAGGGAGTTGGGGACCAAATATAAATATTTAAATATTTAGATATATATATATATATAAATTGTAAAAATCGAATACATTTTGCTACCTGGAACTGTCATTTTAGTTTATGGTGATCTGCTTCTATGCATGGGAGGAGGAAGCATCAAACTGCTACATAGGAAATGTGGCAGTGAAAATGTCAATGCCCGGAACAAGACCAAAGGAAATCTCTTAGGTTTACAATGTCACACCCCACAGAGAAAGCAGCTGAAAGAATAAGCTCAGAAAAAGAAAGAAAACGATTAATTTCATGGAAAACAAAATATTTAAGGGCTACTTTTCCCATTATGAAGTTTAGTTATTCAAAAACTATATAATAAAAGTTGTCTACAATAGTCCTTCAATGATGCACTATAGTTTTTATTGCACAGCATTCTATTTTTGTACTAATTTAAGTATGGTCTTTTATGTCTCTCCTGGTTAAATGTTGGCCCTTTTCAGGAATCATTTATTTAACAAGCCTATGTTTGGGCACCAGCAAAGCAAAGATCTACATTATTATTGTAGGAATAAAAAATACAATTCAAACAAATATATAACCTCTGATAAAGAGGTCACAGGACCAGGAAACAAATCAGGCCATGCCCCTCAAAATCAGGTATTTCAAATGGGACTGGTCTGAGTAAGCTCTTAATCTCGTCTTTCTTTTACCATCGGTGGAAAAGCAAGCATCCACTGACAAGGCAGGAAGAGAGACCAGAGACGGAGCACACAGAGGAGAGCTTTATACTTGTACCTCATATTCTTGTGAGGTCATTCTGTGTGGGTGTATATTTATTCACTTTTATTTTAATATAAATATAGTGATTTACACTATTTGATGTGTTTAGATCTTTCCTATTTGGTTTTGATGAGAAGTTGGATACACCCTTGCAGAAGTTGTACATGCCAAATAAAGAATACAGTCTTTGAGAAAAAAATAAATTGTTTGCTCTGTACCGTTAGTCATAGGGAAACTCCTCAGAGCACTGTTCATACAGTTTATTTTTTGTTTAGAGCAGTATGTTTTTATTAGAAGGCCCTTTCGTGGGCTGAAGATAAAGATTGATTCAATAAAAATAGAATAGGGCTGACTTTTTCTTCATGCAACATGGATGTGCCCAGGGATGAAGATTGAGGACCAAGGTTGTCTCTGGAGGGTAGTCAAAAGGAGTTTTGCTAGTGTCTATTGTATTGTTGTTCTTTTTATATATATATATATATATATATATATTTTTTTTTTTTTCTTCTTTTTTTTTTAATAGTATTTGGACCTACATGTGAGGATAGGGTCCATGGAGGTACATAAGGACTCCTATGTTAGTAGTTAGTTTGCCATGATGTTCCATTGGGACCCTATGATAGAGAGTTCGGTTTAGGTACCTTGGTTACAGCATGGTATACAATGGGGGGTGGGGGGAATAGAGACCCCGTGGTCTATGGGTATAAGAAATGGGTCATGTATAATGGCACATAATAACTTTTCTTCTTCTTTATAGATGTATATATATATATATATATATATATATATATATATATATATATATATACTGTATATATATATATATATAAATTAAAGTTGTTTGAATAGATAGCTGGACTCTTGTATAATCAGATACTGTTATCAAAGGCAACAGCTGCAAGCAAACTTAGATCAAAATAACCCAAGAACTCTACATCACAAAGGCCTGCATCTGCACTAAAAACAGAGCCCTAGTAGGTGTGAGAAACTTTTGTAAGTTTAGACAGCTGAATACAAGTCCCTAGATGGGTGGAGAGATATAACCGATATGAAAACTAAGAATTAGCTACTTAATTAAACTTAGCACCATATATGACTTTTTACACAGGACAGAGACAGCATAATGTTTTATAAAAACCCATGCACTGTCCATGGAAGTTAGTTCTGGGGAGAGTTCTACAGAGAACCTCCAAGAAGGAACTCCCTGAGGAAGGCCAGAGTGACCTGTAGACTTTGATTTGGTGACTATATTGATTCCTTCAAATAACTGATTATTTTCTTCTAACCCTTTTGTACTGCTGAAAGGCTTATTAATGTTATGTCTGTATACTGGTGATGTATTTGTGTAGATATATTAATTAATGTTTTTCCCCCTCTCTCTCTCTGCATACTGGTGTTATATTGATGATATATTGGCATATAGATTAAGGTTTCTTTCTATCTGTATACTGGTGATATATTGATGATATATTGGCATATAGATTAAGGTTTCTTTCTATCTGTATACTGGTGATATATTGATGATATATTGGCATATAGATTAAAGTTTCTTTCTATCTGTATACTGGTGATATATTGATGATATATTGGCGTATAGATTAAAGTTTTTTTCTATCTGTATACTGGGATTATCTGTGACTGAACATAATTATGTTTTTTTTTATCTCACTGTATACTGTTGTGATATACATTTTCTTTTCTCCTTAAGTGATAATAAATTATGTGTCTTCCTTTCTTAATTAGTTGAAGGAGTCAGCCATTTTGTTCCACATATATCTATTGATTTATATTTTTCTGTACACTTTTTTATCCTTATTTTTTCTTTCATTTATATCTATTTTTCATATACCTTTACATTTGTGAAAGTTTTTTCACACTCATTCTTATATGATTATTTGTTTTGTGCATTGAAATATATATATATATATATATATATATACACACATGTTAATTCTTTAATCTTATTTGTGTGTTTTATTTGTCAATCAATCTCAAAAGAATAGATTCTCTAGAAATGACTCCTTAATTTCTTACATGGGTTAACGTTAGGTGCCATTGGAATCCATTGGGTTCATAGGGCCCCCATAGGTTCATTTTAATTGCCTTGGGGATTGATTGGGACCCTCCTGGGTATGCATAAAAGCTGTACCATGCACCATTGTGGCTCCCATGATGGGTTTTGGACCTCCCACCTCACAGCAAAATGGGTGGGGGCCCAATGGCGCCCAGGGGGTTAAGATGGAATCCCGGAGATACCTGGGCTTATAGGGGTGAATGGGTATTGAAGGGGGGATCCCAGAAATAACCAGGCTCATATGGGGTAGCTGGTCATTGATTGATAGATGTGGGAGGATGTTAGGGTTACTATAGTGTGTTCACATTCATTAGTGGGTATTATTGTGTAGGATTTCTATGTAGCCTGCAATTAAAGAATACAGTAAGATTCAGACTCTTAGGCTGAAAGCATACATTGGAGCTAGAGAGCTATGGCTAAAACCCTCTGGTATGAGCGCATTTCATATAATTACTTTTTTTTGGCAGCCATGGAATAGCACTGCATATAAAAACTCTTACAGTAGTTATGAGTCAGCCTTACTCAAGTTCTTATGGGAACCCATGGAAGAGGCCATATTAATTTCTATGTGTAAGTTTCTGCAAGACCCGGGACCATTGTTTTGTCAGTTTAAGTCTTAGTATAACATCATTAGTATTTACAGAGTGTGAGTTAGCATAACAATAGTGGAAATACTCAAAAAAAAAAAAAAAAACACAAAATAGATTTTTCACTAAATATTTTCTTCCAAACCTGTATCATATTTGGCTTCACACAATCATCAATTTGTATGTATTTCTCAAATGTATAATTATTTAAATGGAAACACATTAATATCAAGAATAAATCAATTCAAGGTAGTTGCAAAAATAAAAGCAGTCACATTAAGAATAATTTTAAAATAGGTAAAAAAACCTTTAAAAAGTAATTTATTGTGTCTTTAGTTGGATTCGGGTGGAAAAGGAAAAAAAATAAACTAATTTGGAAATAACAATATGTTGCAGTTCTGCACATTTCAAAAACAGAAAGGACAAAATATAATGAACACTGTATTTTGGGATAGGCTTCATTTGAACACTAAGAGACTGATCTTTGTTCTGGGGGGATATAATAGGATGCAAGTGATTCGACATTGTGACAACCTTTATCTGATATCGTCTGCATGTAAGGTCTTTCCCACTTGACTAATCCTGTTCGAATAAAACAAAAAGGTTTCCTCAATTGAAGCACAATATAAGAGCTAAAAATGTAATTCCCAACTTAAACAATATTGTGTGTTTTCATCCATAAATTCTGAGTGTAAAGATAGCAATCATATCTCTTTGCCCAACTTATATGCATAATTTGTGTCCCTCAAGGACTGTATTGTTGAGTCCTGTAATAAATAACTATACAGCTGCCTTTGTTTCTGACGCAGTTGAAGCAGTTATTGTAAAATAACAATTAGAAAATTATGAATACACATTGTACAATTGAATGTAGATAGAATATAATTGATGAGGCAAACCAGAAAAAAAAACTGATGTCTAAAAGAAAGGTAAGAAAATACAAATAATTTTTAATTAAATATATTGATTGAAATGAGTAATTCGCCAATGAAAATGCAAAAGTACATTTAAAAAGTTCATTAGATTAAAATTGCCTGACTTTACAGATTTGAAGGTGCACTCAAAAATTTAAACTCATGTATGAATGTGTATAAGTATATAATGTAGAAACTTTTGTTGTTTAATTGATGCTCAGCACCCAACAAGCAATATATCGGTGGACAAATAAATGCAAAGATAAAAATGCCATGTACATTGTTTTGCCTACTTCCAGCTTTCGGCTTCTTGACCAAATTACTTTAAAGTAATTGTCTTTTTCTTTGCATCTGAAAGAGGGTATTTGATACAGGGACATGAATCACCATTGTTTTTTCCATGCATTTAATAGAGCATGCGTTAAACATTACTGTGACATCATCATGTACATGTTTAGTGTGTGTGATGCATATGTGGTGGCAAGTTGGTTTATGTGATATTCACCTGACATGGAGGCTGCGTCCTGCTGGGCCACTGGGCCTGAAGCTCCAGCGGCGGGCGACGGTCTCAGAAGGTCCCTTGCGACTCTCTCCCACTCATTACAGGTCACGCTGTAGTCTCTGTCCTCCTTAGCCATCTTCCTCCTCACCTTGGCCCTGATGTCATCAAATCTGTGCTTGACAGACCTCACATCCCTTGGCGCTGTGCCTACCGCAGTAACTTCTTCCGCCACCTCCTTCCAAGCCTGAGCTTGTGCTTGCCTCTAGCCCTCTAGACTGTGGTCAGGGACCCTTGCCTCCCTGACCTGTCCCTGAGGCCTGTCCCTTCCCCGAACTACCACCCAGCTGGGATCAGGTCCCTTCCCCTCTTCTACAAGTGCCTGATGCTCGGGCCCCCCTTCCACCACCCACATCTGCACTCTCCTCCTCCTCTCCCACCTCCTCCACCACCTCCCTTCTCACCATGACCACCTGCAGCTCCTCTCTCTCCTCCTCCACTCCCCTCCTCTCAAACTCTCCACTCCTCTCTCCTCCCTCCATCATATCACAAAATTAAAATAAGAATAAATAAACAAAAGTTTTTCTGTATATGTGTGTAGAAAAAAAAAAAATGTGTTTGTGCTATGTGTTATTAATGACTTTTGGGGTATGGGGTGTGTGTGTGTGTGGTGTGACCTAACTATATATGTCTCTATTTGTGTTCTTTAAGCTATGTGCATTGCAAATATGTGTAATCTGTAAATATGTGTAATTATTGAGTGTAAATTCGTATGAAATAGAATATAGATCAATCAAAAACGCAAACTACCTCTCTCAACTAGCTCCTACTCTCATTCCAAAAGACTCTAACCTCCAACTCAGGGACCTGCATGCTACTTTGAATGAAAAATTAGAGGTTTGCGTTGCACTACGTTATACTGCAGTTGGATAGTTACCTTTACAGCTTGTGTGCGCCCAATGGATTTACAGGCTTGCGTCTCAAGCCTGTAACTCGTGCAATTGTCTAATTTAACAGCTCTGTAATTCGGGTTTTCCACTGCACTTACGGGCTTGGAATTTAATAGGGTTGCATGTCCTCCCAGTCTGAATACTTGAACTGTGACAGCTTCATTCTTATTGTGTGCCCTGTGGGATGGGGGTGATCAGAGTTATTGTATGTGTGAGTATATTATACACAAGGCAGTGTGCGTGTCTATTATACACAGGGCAATGTATGTGTTTGTATTATACAGAGTAGTGTGGATTTAACAGGCAGGAATTATTGTAGCGGTATGTTCATTTATTGATGTATGAAGGAAACCCATGTATATTTGGTATTGTAATGCTGCATTTTCCCCAGAGAGTTCAATAAAATATATTACAGGGGTCTCTGGGCAGAGGGGTCACCAGTTACAAGGTACTTGGTTGAAGGGGATTCAGTGCAGTGGGGAAAAAGGCTAGCTGGCACCATGGGACAGTGGACACTTAGGTGTGAATGGGAAAACCTGCTAGACATATGGAGGGTCCAACACATCAGAGACTGAGTGTCTACACTCCTGATCTGTTCAGATTCCCACCTGTGAGACCAGGATCAACCAGCCAATTGGCCCAAATGGTAAGTTCCCAGACCAGGGGGTCTGGGAACGTGTGTATAAATGTGCTATGCATCAATAAAGTGTGGTCAGCTTAAACATACATAATTTGAGGTGTGCGTTTCATTCTGAGGGATATAATAATCCTCATTTCTTGGATTATTGCTGATGGATCTGCATTGAACCCTGTTACAGCCGGTAACATCTGCTGGGTGGTTATTGGCTCCTGTGGATTGCTTGACACCTTGGTGGCAGTATGCTGGGTTTGGTTCTGTCCCTGCTATCAGGGATTCACAAAGAACCAGAGGGTTCTATACCCAAGGACCCAAACCCAGGTTTGAACTAGGTTCTTATCAAGCTCAACTGAAGCAGTAGGTCATGACAATTAACAAAGTTGAACTTCATTGAAACAGGATGTGCACAGAGCGTACGTCTATAGATTTCATTAGCAGGCATTGATGACTCACACTTCTATTTTACTATTCACCTACTGACAGGGGCAACCCCTAGATCAGTAAAACACCTGAATTGGATTTTCTGCATTGAGGGCTTCATTTGAAAAATGAAAACACACAATGGTACATCATCAAATACCCTCAGATGCAACAATGAAAAAATATTTAAATGTCCCATTAATGTACCACTGTATGTTTTCTTTTAAATTGAATGGATCTTTTTACACCCAAAATATTATGATACCTTGTTTCTATCTTTATGTGATTGGAAAGCTATCCGCAAAAGGAAAGCTGGTTTTCAGCGCAAAGCTGTCCGCAATGCAAAGTCGGTTTGCAGAGCAAAGCTGTCCGCAAGAGTAAAGCTGTCCGCAAGAGCAAAGCTGGTCGCAAAGCAAAGTCGGTTTGCAGAGAAAAGCTGTTTAAAGGGAAAAACTGTTTTGCCTGGAAGCTGTTTGCATGGAGAAAGCGGTTTTCAAGTTTAAAGACTGTGCAAATTAACCCCAGGGACGAGGTAGCAGTATAACTGCGGATTGGACAGTGCTTTTTCCAAAGGCTTATTAAGGGTCCCTGGTGGTCGGAGCATTTCTGTGAGATGGGTGGGCCGAATGCTCCCCTTTTCTACTGATGAAGATATTATCAAGAGAATTGTGTATGATTTGGTATAACTTTGGCTGACGTAAGCTATTGTGTGGTGTAAATTTTGGACTTTTAAATAAAAGAATTCCTGATCTACTTGATGTTAATCTATAAGGTAACAGGCTGATCTACCATAGTATGTACTATATTTCTAAAGGTGGGCAGTCAGCCAGACACAAATCATGATCATTTAGTCCGTGCACACACACACAGAGGTACAAACACACACGCACACAGAGGTACAGACACAGAGGTACAGACATACATAGTTACAGACACGCACACAGAGATACAAAGTTACAGATGCACACACAGATACAGGCACACACAGAGCTACACACATACAGACAGAGGTACAGACAGACACATACATACAGACATAGAGGTACACAGATGCAGAGGTACAGACACACACATACATACATACAGGCATAGAGGTACACAGACACAGAGTACAGACACACACACAGGTACAGACACACACAGGGACAAAGAAACACAGGCATAGAGGTGCAGACAGGCATAGCGGTACAGAGGCACAGACACACAAAGACACAGAGGTACACACAGGTACAAGCACACACACACACAGAGGTTCAAACACACACACACAGAGGTACAGACACACGCACACAGAGGTACAGAGATACAGACATACATGCATAGAGACACACAAACACACACAGAGACACAGACACACACAGAGACACACACAGACATAGAGGTACAGAGACACACACAGACACAGGCACACACAGACAGAGGTAAATACACACACAGACACAGGCACACACAGACATAGAGGTACAGACACAGGCACACACAGACATAGAGGTGCAGACACACACATACATACATAGTTAAAGACACACATAGCGATACCCACACACATACAGACGCACAGGTACACACAGTTACAGACACACAGGTACAGACACGTACAGACAGACACACAGGTACAGACACACACGCACGTACAGACACACAAACTCATGTACAGATATATAAACACACCTGTACAGGCACACACATACAGACACATAGGTACACACAGATAGAGACAAACAGGTGCACAAACACACGTACAGACACACAGGTACATACACACGTACAGACACACAGGTACAGTGGATATAAAAAGTCTAAACAACCCTGGTAAAATGTCAGGTTTCTGTGCTGTAAAAAAATGAGACAAAGATAAATCATTTCAGAAATTTTTCCACCTTGAATGAGGGAAGAAAAAAATAAAAAAATAATGTGGTTGCATAAGTCTGCATACCCTCAAATAACTGGGGATGTAGCTGTGTTCAGAATTAAGCAATCACATTCCAAATCGTGTTAAATAGGAGTCAGCATACACCTGTCATCATTTAAAGTGCCTCTGATTAACCCCAAATAAAGTTCAGCTGCTCAAGTTGGTCTTTCCTAAAATTTTATTAGTTGCATCCCACAGCAAAAGCCATGACCCACAGACCGCGTCCAAAGCATCAGAGGGATCTCATTGTTAAAAGTTATCAGTCAGGAGAAGGGTACAAAAGAATTTCCAAGGCATTAGATATACCATGGAATACAGTGAAGACAGTCATCATCAAGTGGAGAAAATATGGCACAACAGTGACATTACCAAGAACTGGAGTGCCCTCCAAAATTAATGAAAAGACGAGAAGAAAACTGGTCTGGGAGGCTACCAAGAGGCCTACAGCAACATTAAAGGAGATGCAGGAATATCTGGCAAGTACTGGCTGTGTGGTACATGTGACAACAATCTCCCGTATTACAAAGAAAAACATCCAAGCCAGGCTACATTTTGCAAAAACACACCTGAACTTTCCCAAAAGCATGTGGGAAAAGGTGTTATGGTCTGATGAAACCAAGATTGAACTTTTTGGCCATAATTCCAAAAGATATGTTTGGTGCAAAAACAACACTGCACATCACAAAAAGAATACCATACCCACAGTGAAGCATGGTGGTGGCAGCATCATGCTTTGGCGCTGTTTTTCTTCAGCTGGAACTGGGGCTTTAGTTAAGATAGAGGGAATTATGAACAGTTCCAAATACCAGTCAATATTGGCACAAAACCTTCAGGCTTCTGCTAGAAAGCTCAACATGAAGAGGAACGTCATCTTTCAGCATGACAAAGACCCAAAGCATACAATCAAATCAACAAAGGAATGGCTTCACCAGAAGAAGATTAAAGTTTTGGAATGGCCCAGCCAGAGCCCAGACCTGAATCCGATTGAAAATCTGTGGGGTGATCTGAAGAGGGCTGTGCACAGGAGATGCCCTCGCAATCTGACAGATTTGGAGTGTTTTTGCAAAGAAGAGTGGGCAAATCTTGCCAAGTCAAAATGTGCCATGCTGATAGACTCATACCCAAAAAGACTGAGTGCTGTAATAAAATCAAAAGGTGCTTCAACAAAGTATTAGTGTAAGGGTGTGCATACTTGTCTCATCTTTTTACATCACAGAAACCTAACATTTTAACAGGGGTGTGTAGACTTTTTATATCCACTGTACATACACAGGTACAGACACATAGGTACATACACAGGTACAGACACACACACACAGGTACAGACACACACACAGGTACACACACATAGTTACAGACACACACAGATGCAAAGTTACAGACACACACATATACACACACAAACATACACAAACATGCACACACACACAGATATACACACACACTCAGATATACACAATCAGGTACACACAGGTACACACATATAAACAAAGGTAATACAGACACACACACACATAGAGATACAGATGCACACACAGAGGTACCGACTCATACCCAAAAAGACTGAGTGCTGTAATAAAATCAAAAGGTGCTTCAACAAAGTATTAGTGTAAGGGTGTGCATACTTGTCTCATCTTTTTACATCACAGAAACCTAACATTTTAACAGGGGTGTGTAGACTTTTTATATCCACTGTACATACACAGGTACAGACACATAGGTACATACACAGGTACAGACACACACACACAGGTACAGACACACACACAGGTACACACACATAGTTACAGACACACACAGATGCAAAGTTACAGACACACACATATACACACACAAACATACACAAACATGCACACACACACAGATATACACACACACTCAGATATACACAATCAGGTACACACAGGTACACACATATAAACAAAGGTAATACAGACACACACACACATAGAGATACAGATGCACACACAGAGGTACCGACTCATACCCAAAAAGACTGAGTGCTGTAATAAAATCAAAAGGTGCTTCAACAAAGTATTAGTTTAAGGGTGTGCATACTTATGCAACCATATTATTTTATTTTTATATTTTTTCTTCCCTCTACCTAAAAGATTTCAGTTTGTTTTTCAATTGAGTTGTACAGTTTATAGGTCACATTAAAGGTGGGAAAAGTTCTGAAATGATTTATCTTTGTCTCATTTTTTTACATCACAGAAACCTGAAATTTTAACAGGGGTATGTAGACTTTTTATATCCACTGTACATACACATGTACATACACAGGTACAGACACACACACACAGGTACAGACACACACACACACACACACACACACACACAGGTACACAAACAGGTACACACACATAGTTACAGACACGCACAGATGCAAAGTTACAGACACACACAGGTACACACACACATACACAAACATGCACACACAAACACAGATATACACACACACACTCAGATATACACACACACTCAGATATACACACACACAGGTACACACAATCAGATATACACACAGGTACA
>CM050163.1:189350160-189397660 GCA_027410445.1 Discoglossus pictus | reverse complement strand
ACATCATCATGAAAGTAAACTACAGCATATGTCCACTTTAACTTAAAAGACAACAGGAATGTTTGTTTTTTTGGCAAACAATACCTACTCATGAGCTATGTCTTCCTTCTATATAGTGGAGGCTCTCTCAGTGAAGGCCTTGGATGTTCATAGATAGATTGTAAGTTTGCGAGTTTTCAATTGTGTGTCCGTGTCTTGGAAACAAGCACTATGTACATTTGATTATATGCTCAAAAACAGGGCCCTCCATTCTTTATAAGGTGTTAAGTTTGTTTTTGGCCATGTACTAAACCCCTGTACAGCGCTACGGAATATGTTGGCGCGATATAAATAAAGATAATAATAATAATAGGCACATACAATGAATGGACAAAACATGACTACTGATCCTTTGTTTGCTAGATCAAGTTTGCCACAGTGACATCCAACAATTGATTTTACCCTCTCCTGTGAAAAGAGATCTATACATAGAAACATAGATTTGATGGCACATAAGTATTAAAATGCCTACCTAGTCTGCCCATTCCAATGACCTACAGATGTTGGCCTAATTATGCTTTAGGGTAGTGTTATACATTTTTTTTCACTTTTGTACTTTCTTTTCAATAAAGTAGTATTTTCCTATATTACTCCTAATTCATGAACTCTTCATAAATTCCTCTTTTTTCCGGGAAGACACTTCTCTCCTGAACTTTATTAGATCATTTGACACATTAGAAGATTCACCCCTCTCCCTATCCCAACATATATATATTGAGGTCATGTTTTGCAATTAAGATCATGATCTATTTACATTAGACTTTATTTGAATAGTTTTCAAGATATTAGTATTCTTCTGGAGATACTGTTTCCAGAAATTGAAAAAGTATCCTGGTGACCATTTATCTAAAAGAATATTAATAAACGAGAAGCTACTGAAAGAAAGGCAATGACAATGGCCCATTGTCCAGAGGCAAACCTTGTAATGAAAGACTTCACATCCTTAACATGTATGCAACCTATAATCTATATTGTTGTACTAATACTTCTAAAGTGTACATAAATAATTTCAGAACCATGTCAACTGGGAAATTACATGATAATCCCTTTATGCAGATCTTCACTTTAAAAAGCTATTTCTTTGGGGCTTTAAACACAGAATTGAAATACAATGAAACAGCAAACAATAATTATACTATATGTGAGTGTATATTTTTTATTTATTAGCTGCAATTTTTTAATTCAGTATTTTTGTTAGCATTTGCTTTATATTAATCAACTGATGATTTGTAAGAGAAAGACAAGGAAGCAGAAGGCTGCTTAAGTTCATGCACATTTTATTGAGTAGTAATATAAAATGCTTTTTTTTCATTGTTACAAGTGCATGCTTTGATTGCCAACATTTCAGAAGTCAAATTACAAAGGCAAGGCTTTAGGCTGTAGTGAATTACTTGGGCACTTAAACAATTGTTAGAAAATATTAATGGACTTATTTTATTCAATAACTTTTTGATGTTGTCAGGAGTCATTAATAACCCGTAACTCATATTACAAAGGGAAAAGAAGTGAAAAACGTACACATTTGTGGCACATGACATAAAGTAACATAATGACCAAACTATTATGACACTAACAGCTATCATGCACTTAAGAGTTTCACATGTAACCACAAACTTATTTTAAATTTCACAAGGTTTGCTAAACATGCTAACCATATATATGTGCACTGACAAGCGTATGTTAAAAAACATTAAGAATATTCTTCTCCCCTCTTAAGATTTTTTCAAAGCTTTTTCTTGTTTGTTTTGATTACAAAATTTCAAAGGCATTAAGCGTTTTTATAGAATATAAAGTATGCCAGTATACATACATTTCCAGTATAAGTCCAACCACTAAGCGCAATACAGTCCCAAACAGGCCTATACAGCCATTTTGTCTTATAAAACATGCATAGGCAGATTTTTACAGAATATAGATGCTTTTCACTGCACTTAATATGGTGTCTTGTTCACTATACTTAAAAATGCACCACTCATAAATATTAAAATTCAGCAAGCCACAACCAATACTTTATTTACCAAAAAACCTTAGATATAACAGCAAAAAAATATATAATGGTTATCATTATTCCAGTTTTGCTTCATAAAAGAAAGAAAAGAAAAAGATATTCACTGCCAAATAAGTAAGCTATGAGTTCTATAATAAGAAGGGCATTCAAGCACACTAAAGTAACCTGAGGTAAGCATAATCTGTACAAAATTAAACTTTCCTTTTTTGGCATCTTTAACAAATGTTCAACATTCTTACTCTTTTCTGTATATCTCCATCAGTGCCACAGCAATGCATCAAAGGCTCTGCCCCAGCACCGTTAATATTAAGACTGCCCTATATTCAATGTTTTTTTTGTTTGCTTTGTGTATGTTTTATTTTTCATTTTTTTCTAATGGCGAGGCCTGAAATGAATTGCTTAATTATGTGTTGCAGGCAGCTCCACCAGAAAAAGGAATTTGCCAATGTCTGACAAGAGTAGCAAAACATTATCAATAAATAGTCCTCATTTTAGTTTGTACATCGTTAAAAATGGTTTAATGTTCTATTTGTGTTTTAGTGCTGCAACTGTAAACATACAATAATAAGTAAGAAATTAGACACAGACATACTGTATGTTTTGGAACTAGTAGAAGGCCTTTCAGTAAACTAACTATAGGTTCCCGATGGAGTTGGAAAATATGCTCATTCTCCTAACTTTGCAATATATATCTGCATTTTTTTTATTATTTTTTTTTCTACAAGCAAGTATAGGCATACCCAGATGAGGCAAGTGCCTCCACTAAAATAGATGTGACTACCTCTTTTTAGATGACATTGTAAACTGAATTATTCAACACCAACCCCAAGAGTAAGTAGCATTTACCCAAATCAAGAACACCCAGTTTGCTGATGTGCAGCAGTTCCATCATGCCTTGCAGCTACAAAAATATTAATGAATTAACAGGAAGTGGTCACTGAATATTGCTGCTGTTGCTGCCATTGCTGTCAGTGCCGTTGGTCTCTGAAGAAATAGCCTTGTTGATTGAGTTAAGGTTGGCGTCTGAAGGCATGGCATCCCGGCGGGGTGGCATCCTCTCGTTAATACGATCTAAGCCCTTGGCTTCCTCGAAGCTAGTGATCTTATGCTGAGGCGAAAATCCTTTGATTGCTAAATGGAACATGGCAAAAAGGTAAAAAGAAGTTAATTAATGCAGACACTAACTAATATATTGGTTCCAGAAAAAAAAAATACATGAAAGGTACAAAACAAATGAATGGAGAATGAAACAGAAGCATTATTTTGTTTTTAATTGAGAAAGCAAACAGGAATGTAATGCCTGGAAAACAAAAAAAAGTCTGCGATCCAGTTCAGTTTAGCTCATTTGTTTCTGTTTGTGCAGTATAATTTTAATAATGTGAAAATAAATATCTGTTCTGCCAATTCTTGCCTTACCCAAAGTTATTTGACAGAATATTCTTTAGATTTTTATTCCATTCAGTTGTACACTGTATATTAACTGGTGTATTTATCCACAGTGCTATATAATAAAATTAAAATACAAATAAATGTATTGTGCAAGTCATTATTTATTCAGATAATTTACCAATATATTTTAAAATACTCTTTATCTGTACTTTTATCTAAATTATGTCAGCATTTGTGACAAAGGGAATAACTATTTGCTTCTACATTACAGGTATATTTAAAGCACTAAATAAGTTTTTATTTCCAGTAAATAAGGAACTAGTTTTTAATTCTTCATAATATAGCTAAACATTAAAATCTATACATATGAATATATATTTGTAATATGGCCTCCAATCTTAACTGTTTATAAGTAAACAATTAATAGATGCTTGTGTTTTCACTGTAACGTTCTACCTTATATATTCTGCCTCTACTGTTCGTTGAATTTTTAGTCTACACAATGCCTACTAGCGTTTTTGACGTGACCTTATTTATAGCATTATCAGGTTAAAATAACAATACAATGTGAAACACTAGGGATTAGCTTTTGATAACGTGTTCGCCATTTTTTTTATTTCATACTCTTTTTACTGCTTTGTAGGTATTAAAATGTAGAGGTAAAAACTACAGTTGATATGACACAGTGTGCAGAGCAAGAATGGAAAGACATCAGTGAATAATTAATCAGATAACAAGAACATAGAAAACATCTACAACCACGAACAGATAGCTGACATTCTAGAGTATTCATAAAAACAAAAAGAGTATTGAAAAATACTGAAAATTAATGTAAGGGCACAAGTGAAGAAATATATAAAACAAACATGAGCATGCAAGCACATTTTTTCTTAATACTATAAATAACATCTATAGAAGTAACTTCAAAATAATTCTTAAAAAATGAATTTACTGTATGTTTCAAATTGATATACTTGTTTAAAACAATAGTTTAAATGGAATACAGCTTAAATCATATATTAATATACAATGTATCATATATCAGATGTATCATACTCTGCTCAAATGTATTGCCTACAGGAAACCTTAAAAGTATTATTTGGTAATTTACATATTTTAGCAGCGGTGTGGTACCAAATCGACAATAAATATGAAGTCCTGTAAAACATACCTACTACAGACCAGGACATTTTGAGTTTATAAACAGAGAATGTTACAAAAGATGAAGAATACATATGCACCAATGTGCTTACCATGTAATAACGAAGTGCATACACACCTGATGATTTGTTGTGATGTTTACTAGTTTTTGTTACTATAATTATAGAATTTAAAATATGTGCTACATTTCTTCAAGTGATCCTGGATAATTCATTACAGAAAGCTAGATTATTATTATTATTTTGACTAGGTCTATATTGGACTATGTTTTAGATCAATGTCTTTCAACACTCTCCTAATAGAAAACCCCTGTTTTGGGGTAAATTTCAAAATATAAACAGATAAATAATAATTCACTGGCTTGTCCATAATATCTGGTCTGGTTGGATCCATTGAGGAGAATATTGAGAAAAATTGACAAATGAGATATTCCTTGAACAATTCCAATTAATGTATACCAGGCATTATCTACTTGGGATGAACTCCTTTGGACAAGTCTCCAGAGAACTCATGGCCGATAAAAAAAGAAATGAATGAATGCATTGTTTTATACATCTCATGTTAAATTGAAAGCACACAGGTAATTAGTCAGGTTAAGAAGCACTGAAGGGGAAAGGATGGAAGAAAAGCAAAGGCCATAGCAAAGCTTCTCAGTCTGCCTCATTTAAAAAAAAAAAGTATGTCAAGAAGCAAATGAAGACCAACTTTTTTTTTTTTTTTTTAAGTGACTAACTGTAGAAGAAAATTTTATTCCACAAAAAAAAAAAGATAACATTAAGGTGCTAAACATTGAGCATTTCTATTTTCAAGGTACTAAGGATGTCCAATTACTTTACATATATTATTTGGTACTACTTTGATATATTAAATAGGAAAATGTTGGTCACACATTTGAATATCCCATAAATTATAAGAACTCGAAGGCCGACATTAACCTCATGGAATTCTATTGCTTTTTAGAAGAAAAAAAGTCTCACTGATCAAAATAAAGTGTTCAGCTGTAGTTGGGGTTCCATTGACTACACAGCAGTAATGCAAAATGCAGGTTAAGTATGATAGTTACGGTTAGACTATATAATTAACAAATAATTTGTGTGGGCCAAATAGTATTTTAGCACTACTATCTTAGCAGTATGGATTAGAATGATGAATTATAGTGTGGATTCCATTTACCAGCAGTGTTAAATGAAAGTTGACACCCATTATAAACTTTGGTTTACGTTTCACTATTTTATGTGCCAGTTATCAGTTACTATTGTATCTGTATGGGTCCATAAACCATTGCAGTTAAAGCCTGGGATTGTTTAAGTATTTCCTTGCTCTAACAAGAGTGCCTGGTAGCTGTAACCGTGTGTGCATGTGTGTTTTACTACCACAGGAACACAGAGAGGGTTGGTCCAGTGAAGGCAAACAAAAAACCTGTTGAAAATTATATAATTTGTGGGAAATAATTATTCCTTATCCTAAAAACAAACACTTCACTGCATCAATGTCATACCTATTATCCTTTATTTTTAATGTGTCAACATATTGCACAGTGCTAACGGACATATCATTTCTTGCCATTTTTATTAAAAAATACATCATATGACTGCTTCTATACTTTGAATAGATTTTTTGAAATTACAGATGCACTCTCGGCACTGTGGGAAATACTATAATGCAGCAAAGCAAAAATTTCAATTTAAAAATATTAGCTGAACCTATGGGAAAACTGAGGTTTTCCATGGTGTACCCATGCATAAAGTGATCTAAACATTACACCTGTAGAGGAATAACACATTTTCCTATTGTCAACTTTCCTTTAAGTGTGCTACAGCTATACTTCCTATGCACCATTTAATATATATATATATATATATATATATATATATAGACAGAAATGGGGGGGGGGGATAGAGAAAGAGATAGCAAGAAACAGAGATGAAGAAAGAGTTATATTTAGACTGATATTGAGAAAGAGAGAGACAGACAGTTTGGCAAAATAGATAAGATAAGGTTAGAGCACTGGACATACTGAATAGGCAGCCTGCAAACTAGTATACATGGCAAAGATACATTTACATAGATATCTGCCTAGTTATTTATGAAGAGAGAGGAGAAGAGGGGGGAAATCCACACCATCCTTCATCATGTTACTGATTTAACCAATGTATAACCATCACTCTTTTCCATTCAAGTGAATATATGTGGTTATCAGTTTTGGATATCAATCTGGTGAAAAGAAGAATGGCGTTTAGCACATCCGCTATATACTTCAGATTGGTACTGTTGTTCATACAAAGTTGGTATGAATGACTATAAAATGTATAGCCTAAAGGAGTAACAGGGATCAATCCAATGTGTGTATTTAATTTTACATTACAATGCGCTTTTAAAAACTAACTCCGTATTTTCTGCAAGCATTATCTATATATACTTGTGTAGGAACATAACTGTCTGCATATTATCGGCTTAGGAAATGGATGGCCAGATCAGAGAAAATATTAGCATTCATTATGATACCTTTTTCCACATGACTTACTGCTGTTTAGTAAATTAGGCCCAATAAGTGTTAGCAATTTACATAAATATTATACTGTACACAACACAGAATCACAGAAATCACAGGAAACAGCCAAACTGGCAACAACAATGCACACTGCAAATTAGATTTTGCTGATAGGAATAGAGGATTCCAACATAAATAACAGCCAATATTGCTGCTATTTAGAAAGCAGTTGTATTTTCTCTTACTTGTTGCTATCTATAATTTCCAGTTATGATGTTTAAGATTTAAACCCAGAGCTAAACCCAATGAAGAAAAGAACACTTAAATTTGAAGTTACACTACCGTTTACTTTCTCTGCGCAAGAACAAAATACAACTGAGAACATTGATTTAAAGGGGAAGAATATTGTTATAAAACATACATCTTTTTGTCAAGCTATATAAATATATATTGTGTTACAATAGCAGCAGATTTACTTAAGTTATGTAACTTGTTAAAAGAATTGCTTAATTTTCTGTGGCAATCAACAACACACTATAAAATATTATCTGAAGAAATTGTATCAGCTTGTACTAAGTAATTGAGTAATAACACGGATACGGCCTTAGGGGGGGAAGAGGATAGCATGTATCTTAAGTTATTTGTTTGAATTGGACGGTATTTTATTTTTTAATATGAACGGCTGCTGAAAAGTCCAGACAATTACTTTGCATAGGACAGCATTTAAAGCTTGTGCTTTGAGAGAACTGTTGTAACACCTGCCATCCTTCAATAGCTTAATGAAATACAAATACTAATTCAAAATGACTGCCTTGATTACAGTGGTAATTGTATTCTATATTTCCCCTTTAAAGCAATCACATTGGGTTAATACTTAGCCACAATCGTTAGCCCAACACCCACACACTTTGTACAAGCTACAGCAAAATGAATACACCCAGCAGTGCCCTTATCTGCTGCAAATACAACAGAAAGGGGGCTTGCCAATTACCTTCATCAGCCTCTATAGCCTCAACAGTAGCTAAAGAGAAGAAAGGGTAGCAAAATGGATGAGAAAAATGAGCAGAGGATTTTAACTCTTAAGAACAAGTCAGTGAGCAGCAAAGGAGCAGGTGAACTAATGTTACTGTAAGTGCAGGACTCTTGCACAGAAGACGACAACATAAATGCTACACATAAAATAGGCTGAGTTTGGCTATTTTCGATTTGCAGCTTTTCCATTTTGGCAACGGATGTATAAAAACAAAATATTCAAAGGTGACTAAAACAGATTTGCTTCTGTCAAGAGAGGCTACCTGTAAACGTCTAAAGAAAACGAAGCATGTCCGACCATTTAAAGGGACCAAGTCACCACAACAGCATGGATTGTATAATAAAAATGGTTAGATACTTAAAAATCTTGTTTTATTTACGCTTCTGAGTGAATTTCAGATCTTGTAAGAACTGTTGGCCACCAAAATGCTCTACTCTCTGGGCCTGATTACATTAAGCCTGTTAAAAGACCACTTACCACTATAGTACTACGATGTTTGAGGTTTAACCTCAGCTTTACATTCGAAAGAACCTGTTAAACTCCCTTGTAACATTAAGATTTATACCTACAGGGTAATATAGTGTTGTCACATGTTAAACCTAAGAGAAAGCAGTATGTTTATCTAATTTATATATCCATGCAGAGCAGGAAAACTAAACTCCAGTACATAATTCCATAAGATGTTCATGGGCTAACAACAGGGTGTCTGAGATCTGGATAAATATTATTGTCTAGGGAGACCCATTACAGCTTGTTTGTTTACATCTAAACCTGAGAATGCTAAGTGTATTCCTTTTCTTTAATTATATGTATTTCACTCAGTACTCACGGAGTACAAAGATCTGATATGTGAAATGATATTAAAGAGTTTGTTCTTATTTGATGAAGTCAACCTATCTAGTGGTGTAATGGATCTCACCTTCATTTTCCCCCTGTGGTTCCAATGCAATATATTGCAAGGACACCAAGTCACATCGAGCAGAGCATATTGATGACAGCACACATCTTACAAGATAAATATTTTAGCTAGAAACTTACTATAAAGTTAAATGCAAATAATTTTAATGACCATTTAATAGTTCTTCCAATTCATATAAGCAACTGATACAGCTTAGCAATTAGGTTCTGCAGAAATTGTGTTGGCGGGATCCCTTTACAGGGTTAATATAAAATAAAGCAAAACTACAGTTTTTCCTAGGTAAAAAAGCAAACAAACCCTGAAGACTTTTCATATAAACTGAAATATTGCAATACATATTAACTACAGAGAATTACCTTCAACAAAAAGGTGCAACCACAATTTATTTTTAATAAATAAAATTAACATTTGTACAGACATAGAGATCACATAATGAAGTTGGTTTGGCTTTCAGATGTATACAAATTACATGTTTTAATTAGCTAGAGCAGTGGTACCCAAACTCCTCCTAAAAGGTCTACCAAACAGACCATGGATTTAGGTCAAACACTGAAAATACACAGGTGAAGCATTTTAAGGCTCCACAGCCTGTTGAATACTAGTTGCCTCACCTTCGTTGACACAGTGTTTGTCCTAAATCATGGCCTGTCTGGTGGATCCTGAGGAGGGGTTTGGGAACCACTGCAATAGAGAGCTTATCTCCCAATATTTATAATCGTGTTTTTGGGGCATGTTTGAGTGTTGATCAATGTGACTGATCTCAACAAAAAAAAAATTACTCTTAATTATTGGGAAACAAAAATTGAGCACATATTTTGCTTATAGTGGTTGCACCTGTACATTCATTTATTAGTACTTTACCTGGAATGCAGATAAAATGTTAATGCAGTTCCTTTTTACAGTGAACAATATATTATAGAAAGTATAAATGCAAAATGTGAAATTCTTTCATTAAAACAGGTCAACAACCTTTCCTTATTGAACAGGAACATAAAAAAACCTAAACTAAAAAAAAAAAAAGAATATTCTGTTCAGTGAGAATTACTAATTGGGATCACACATTATTGCATCTAAAAACATAATAAAATTAGCAGTTTTTACCATGAGGAAATGAGAACTAAATGACCATTAATCATCCCGGAGATGGTATATTGATAACATATGAGTAGGTGAATTAAGAGCTGTTTGATAAAAATATCAGAAATACATATTACTTCTTTTAGCAATATTAAAATGTATACTTGTGTTTGAAACAAACAAAAATGATGGCACCACAAACTAGTTAGACTTAGCAGTTCATACATTTTTAAAATAAAATAATGTTCCTATTCCAAATTTTTTTTTTGCAAAACTAGACATTAGGAATGTTTACAAAGTGTTTAAATAATGTGATCTCTATGCACTTGTCATTTTGCATTTGCTGTTATATACAAAAGTAAATCAATCTTTATATTTTTATTCTCTTGCAGCTGTATGCTTACTTAGCTTCATTATTAATAAATACCCTAGTACCATAGATAAAAAACAACATTATGTGTTGTAGGAAACCTTCAAATACTATATACAGGTATAACAGCACACTGTTTTATACACAAAAACAGAGAAAACTGTCTCACTGGAATAACATGTTGTATATTCATTAAAGGTTATTTTTTCTTAACTAATTTTTGTTATAAAAATGACACCACTGTGTTATTCTCACATCATAAAGCGTGATATTTTAAGTGAAATATGTTAACAAATAACACAGAAAGATGTTTATAATAATAAAAAGTTTTGTAAGTGATGTTTGGGAGTAGAACCTTAGTGGCTCTGCCATGGCACAGTATGCAAATTGGTGGCACTGTGTGATAATTTGTTTCTGTTATTGCTAACAAAGACCCTGCATTATCATGTATTTCATGTAGTTTTCCTTGCAATTCATAATGCACACTGTGCCACTAACTATGATACTGTGTTACCAATCAGAATTGTATCCCATGCAAATGAGAGGGTATATAATTAATAAAAGGAAACGTCTAGTATGTAATTTAGTACTATATAGAACCCTGAATCCTAAATATTTTTCCTTTTAAGTGATTATTCAGCTTTCAAAATACACATTAATGGTTAGAGGATATAAGGAAACTTCTATTATCATTGCTATGTATTCGGGCTGGGTCTATGTGCAATACTTCCAGTCTGTGACTCATACTATTTTGAGACTTATTTAACCATAAGAAGAGGATGCGTCAATGCCCATTTTACGGAATTAAGAAACAGGTAATTTTAACTATTATTAATAATGTCTTATTGTAGATAAAAAAAAAAACTTAAAAAAAAAAAACTTACAAATTCACAAAGCAGCAACATTGCAAAACCCTTGAAACGTATCTAAGTACTTTGGAGATTAAATTACTTTTATAACAATCTAGTGATACCAGCTGCATTTTTTAAAGATTTCAGCAACATCTTTAGAAAGGGACCCGTTGTAAGCGGTCATTAATATGGTAACATAATAATGATAAAGAAATACATTTCATTACTTTACTCTTTAAACTTTTGATACCTGTAATATTTAACATTACATTTCACGTAGAACGCCTTTCCTCTTCTACTCACAATTAATTAACTATGAAACATTTCATAACCTAACCCAAGGTAATGTTTGATGTAATAAATATGGTCATTATACATTTTCTACAAATACTAAGAAAACCTGTGGAAAAAAAATATTTTTGTAAAGACCTTTTTCAAGCTAAGCAACAATAAATCATAGACATGTCCCAATATGTGCTTTTGCACATTGTCTTTCCATTGTTTATGCTCTTTTCTAAAAACTGTGTCTGACAACAGCATCAAGCCTCCAGGGTGATGGATAGTTTACTTCCTAGACATACTGTTTCAGCAAGGAAATTGAAGAAATGATGTCCATTTCTAGAATGTGCCGAAAAATTGTTCTTACCGCTTTGGAGTGTTTGTTTGCCTCCAGAAAGAACACCGCTAGGCAGCATTCCGGTGGGCGTCAGGCCTTTCAAAGTCAACACACTTTCACTCTCTTCTCTGTTTACAAAAGAAGAAAATAACAAAACTGTTATTCAGAGAGATTTTGTCCTCAAGACATAGGTACACAATTGTAATCTACTAATAAAATATTCAAAAGCATCTATTTTATAACATTTTGACTTACTACAATTCATCCAGTTCATGATCATTGTTTGTTTCCTTTGCATTACATATAATTAATGTGAGGTTCATTAGTAATAACTATAAAATTGGATTTAAGATTATACTGGTTAAAATATGAGAAATAGTATGCTTAAACTTATCACAAAAGATCATATTTCGAAAAGGCCTCTGACCGTACTAAACCTCATCTGCAGCACTCGGGACAGAATTAAAAACACAGTTTAACCTTCGACAACTCATTAAAAAGATGAACATTTAATATATCTAGCAAATAAAAGATGGTAAATAGTAAGAAGCAGATGTTGCTAAGCGATCAAGAAATATTGCTATCCAAAACTGAAGAAAAATTAGAGTGGATTCTCAAAATATGGTTCCGTTAGGGAAAGCGAAAGGCAAATATAAAAATGGGAAGTGTAGGTTATATAGTCACAGATATAGGTACATATTTAAACAATGCATTTGGGTCCTATACATTTTTTGGGTCCTATACATTTTAAGTGACTATAAGGAATTCTCTAATGAAAGGAGATAGATGCTACTAGAGCGCTGAGCCTGATTCATGATGGAGGCTATGTGTATCTAGTATAAAGTGTACTAACTCTTGGTAAATATGAAAATAACTGAAATAAGAGCATTATTCCTAGCTTCACAACACATCTGCATACATACAATGTATTTCTCTTCATATAAAATTATTTTATCATACACATTTCTGGCAATATATTTGTATGTACAGAATCTTCTTTAGTGTAGAAGAATTTCTTAAACTGTATTTCAAATGCGCAAAATATATTTTCAAATAAGGTAGATGTGGTACTGAGCTATTTTTTTGCAGCTCACATTAATTTGACTAATTTTTACTTGCATATTAGCATTTAAGCAAAAGTTTCTGCAATACTTCAAAAAGAAAACAAAATGTTTCATTCAGGTAAAAATATGGCAAACAAAAATCATAGGTTCCCACACTTTTTATTTCCCTAGGTTCACTTGACCATTAATGAGCTTTATGAATGCTCAACACATTTATGTACTGTGCTACATTGGAGTGTAGCTTATGAAATTCCCCCATATTAGTATTTTTCATAAACATGTATTTTAGGTTTTTCATAATACCAGTGATGCCTTGGACCAGCTATTTCATGTTCATGGAAAACAGTTTGGCAACTTCTAATCACAGTGTTCAGAAACATTAAAATAAAACTTTTCAGAACTTGGACATTTGGCTAGAACATGGAATAAATTAACATTTTTATAATAATTCAAAATATCATACAATTGTCATAAATCATAATGTTACAGAGATAACAAACTTTTCTTTAGGAAAACAACATATGAAGACAATTATTATAGCAAACACATAACATGAATAATAAAAACATAAAATGTATAGAAAAACACTAGAAACAATACTGAATCCAAGAGTGATGTTGCTAGGATACTTCAGTTTGACCCAAAGATTTCCATTTAATCTTGTTCTGTACAAGGAAATTTGGAAGAATCTGCTTATTTGTCATCACATTTTTAAAAAATGTTGATGACCGTGGCATATTTAAATGAATTAGTAATGTTATTTACATTTTAAGGCTATTGTTTTCATGAAACAATGAACTGGAAAATGGATATAACATAACAATAGAAAACAATTATTGACACCCTATGATAACTTATAGCCATGGCTGTTACAAAAATATTCAACTATAAGGGTCTGCAACATTTCATAATTAAAGTGACAAAATACTTCACGCATCACATTAAGAGATCAATTAATAATATAGGACAAAAGTAGACAGAAAAAAAACACTGATCTGAGTTCACATATTTAATTGAAATGGTTATTTGTTGTTTTCAAGCTGAGAGAAAGCTAATCTTTTTCTTTTTTACTGTACCTTAAAATGTGCCTGAAAGATGAACAGAAAAAAATAAAATTCTTACAAAAGGTACAACACCTGGCAAATAAAATAAGAAACAAAAATGAAGTAGTAATTATTATTTCAGAAGATCTACAAATATTATTTTTGATATCTGTCATATAAAAGTTTAGATACCACAGGTCTGATTTAGAAATCTATGAAGTGTTTATAATACATTTCTGGATTCATGTCGGAGCTGCAAAACCTCCTACAAAAGCAAAATAACTACTTTTAATAATGTTGCAAAGAATTAGCTACGATGGATTTGCGGCCCTGCGGACGATCAATTAGTGTAGACTGTAGCTACGGGTTCAGATGGAGCCGATGGAAAAAGAGATCGTTAGCGTTATATCACTGAAAAGGGGAGGGTAGATTTTAAAGTCCTACGTGCTTCAATTCCAGTTTGCGATCGGACCCCCAGTCCAAATTAATGCAATATTAATAAAGCAGTAAATATGATATTCTATTACATGCGAGTTACAGTATATGCCTTAACACATTGATTGCAGGGATCGATATAACACGAAATATAAACATGAAATAAAGTATTTTTCGGGGCAGTTTTGCGAGCTTGAGAATGTTGTGCTATTAATTCTAAGACCTAACATTACTTTCCCTTTTCATAAATATACAGTGTGTTTTATTTTGCATTACAAGTATTGGACTTTATCCCCCTTGCAGGTGCTCTCGAGCACACGTTGGGCTTTGGGCTTCATTTGCATGTTACGGGCTTGCTCGCGTGTGACTTCTTAGCAATTTAATAGCATGAATGGAAATGTAGCGGTTACGGCTTGACAGATCAAAGGATTTACGGGTGCGAAGTTCAATGTTGCGCAGCACGTAGCCTATTCCGTCGTGCGTCTTAACACACAAGTCCGCTGCAAGCTATGTTACAGGGCTAATTTAATACCCGCAACCCGTAAATTTGGAGTTACGGGCTACGTTTTAAAATGTAGCCATAATTTAATTAAGTCTGTGTATATATTAAATTATAAGGGTGCTGTGTCCAGATATTTAATCTACCTCTGGCAGTTCTCATTTACAGCCATTCAATTTTTTTTTTTAAATCAGGGACCCCTCAAAATTATTTCTCCTTCTGCAAAGGATAATAGAACTTTTGATTCTTGCTAGCTTTATTCCTTAAGATGAATTTACAGTATTTAAAACATTGCACTGTATACTAGCGCAAGTCACTTCCGGAGTGAGAAGTATTGTACAGCCATCCCACTCGTCTGTCAAAGGGTCTGTCCACTTAAGGTGGATTACTACAGTTACATTTACAACAATTAAATACAAGCAGAAAGAGTATTATAGTAGATCAGAATGGGGGACTTGGGTGGGGGGTAGGAGATCAGAATGGGAAACCTGGGGTTTTAAGGGCCCCCCCCCCAAACCCACCCCCAGTTCTGTTCTCCTACCCCTCACCCCTCCAGGTCCCCCATTCTGAGCTCCTACCCATTCTGAGCCCCAAAACCTCTCAACCCCCACCCCCACCCCCCAGGTCCACCCATGTCAAGCTCCTAACCCCAGGTTCCCCATTCTGAGCTCCTACACATTATTATAGAGAAAAAAAAATCATCTCTTTTAAGACAGTGTTTCTCAATAGCCAGTCCTGAGTTCGTGCCTGTGCCTGAGACCTTAACTGACGGTCCTTAGGAACAAAAAGTGAAGATGGGAGTCTAACACTTTAAACATACCATTATCATTAATCATATAAATAGAGATTACTGATAAACTGCAGTTAAAATGTATTCTATTGAAATGAGTGAAAAACAAAGTAATAATTTAGTGTGCCACATGCAGTATCACCCTGTTAAAATGTCCTGGATCAGAAGCCGGTCCCCATGAACATTACAAGGTAACTAGATGCTTGCAGGATCAGAAAAGGTTGCAGGGCACTGCTCTAAGATGTCATGTAGTTTAGGAATATATTTGCCAAATTTGTAAATGACGAATGCAAAAACCTCTGCTGGCCACAGTTTGAAATCCCATCTGTTCTGTTTTGTGAACCTTTCAAAAAAATCATGGTGTTCCCTGGTCAAGGACAGTCCAGATCCGTGTACCATAGTAAGAGAGTACAAAAAGATAACAGGATTAATTTCACTGTGACATTGGAACATGCTAGCTTTGAATTCAACACAGTAAAATGCAATTTTATAGAAAGATTTGACTATGATTGTATTGTTGTTGCCAATGAACTCTGTATTTTTCTGTATTTATACCTACAGATGCACAGCAGAGCACAACTACTGTGAGACAGCAGCCGCTGAAAGCTGTGTTTACACCTGCGATGATTGGACCCCTGTGCTTGGCTCTGCTCCCAGAATAAATTGGAACATAATGCCAAGCGAGACTGAGAACCTAAAATAATTAGTTGAAAGCGCAGCAAGAAAGGTTTACAGGAGGGTGACAGATAATCTCTCAGTGACCTCAAAGAAAAATGCACAGGTGACTGGCTACAAGGTAGAGATCACACTCAGGGGATGTGTTCGCTGCTGATGCTCAATATCAGTAAAAATGTCAATATGAAAAGTTTCTATGTAGCAAGACTCGCTGATCTGTCAAAATTTCTTCCACACCACTGTGCACAAAACAAAGACATTAGTTGCATTACAAATATTGTATACTGTACCGTGTGTAAAGGAGTGCATCAATGTAATGTGTCTTAGAAAAGCAGTTTGTAAGGTACTCGGATCTATTAAGTTTATATGGATTTAGATTATGGGATACACCAGTGAAGGGACCATATGCATGCACCTCTAGAGTCCTCAATTTAGTTATCTTGTTGGATGCATAGCAAAAAATGTATAGGAAAGGAAAGGGATAGAGCGGAGATAAGGAAATAGTGAGGTTGTGCAAGAGAGTGTGATATTCTAGTTGTAGGTAGGAGATAATAAGAGAGGGGGGGAGACACAGGGGAGGGGGTGAGAGACAGTGAAGGGAGGGAGAGGGTAGGAAGAGACTGAGAGGGGGGAGAGAAGAATAAATTATTATCCTGTCATTTGTGACAGGCAAGTGACTAGTATAAATAAAACATACAGTAACAAGGTACACAAGGGAATTGAGTCATCCTTAGATTGTAAGTTTGCAAGCTTTCAATTTTCTAAGGTGCTTTGGAACAAAAGCACTTTGCACTTTAGATTTTAGGCTCACAGTCAGGGTCTACCAATCTTTTGTGTCAAAGAATTGTACTGTAATTAATAGTGCCCCATGTAATGCACTAGGAAATATATTGATCCACTACAAATAATATTTACATAACAGTGCAAGAGAAGGATTGTTGTTAAGGCATGCAGCGACAGGATGTCTTAAGGAATTCAGTTGAAAGATTATCATCCTTTTAACAGTTTGCATGGATAAAAAAAAAGACTCGTAAATGGCTTGACAATCTACTAGTGTGTATATATATATATATATATATATATATATATATATATATATATATGCTTTTCGTATCCTATTGCAAGGAAATAGTTTTCCTATTCTAAAATTGTAACAAATCATCAAGTAATTTGATAACATATATTTGGATGCAACATTATAATGGACCCAAGACTGAAATAAATATTGGAGTGACATTTCTTAGTGCATACCTGTGCTTATGACAGCATCAAATCAATTGAAATAGGAATAAGTTATGAAACAAAAAAGGGCATTTCCCTACCTCAGTACAGAAAACACTCTTGCCATTTTGCCAATAGCTCGGATCTTGTTTCTGATTACTTCCTTTCGAGCTGCAGCTGTTGCTCCTATAATCAAGAAGAAAAATATTAATGGTCTTACATAAAAGTGTATATTTTATATATATATATATATATATATATATATATATATATATATATACACACACATATATATATATACACACTCATACACAGCTACATACATAAATATCTATGTGAGAGCTCACTTATACTTCAGCTGTATATATGGCTACCTATTTATTAATGCTTATTTATATAACAAATATCAGGAAACCCTCAGATGCTTGTCATTCATCTACTAATGGTGACCAAAAGAGGCTCTGAAAAATATGATTTCAATTAAAGGACCACAGAATTCCCAACTTATGGTCTTTGAAAAAAAAAAAAAAAAAAAAATACAACCACTGATTTGTCACCTTGGAGAGAGGACCATGGATGCAAATAAAATATCAATTGAATTCTATTTGGATGGCATCAACTATGTCACTTCCACACATACGAATCAGATAATCAGACACTACAATTAAGATTATATGAATATTGTTAGTAAAGATTATATTAACTTTTTCACTTTCTAAAAACACTAGCCATTTATCAAGTCTAGTGCTTCAATATTAAAGAAACTCATATTATAACAATGAGAGTGACCCAGTGGTCACTTTCACTAGTGGTAAAATGCTTAATGCACCCAAAAAAAAATAATCTCACAGAACATATGGGCCTGGAAAACATCAGTACAAAACTTTTTAAGCAACATGTGACATTTCTAGTTAATTCACATATAGAAAGTTACAAACTTTTGCAAAAAGGTTAAGGAGAGGTTGATAATACGAAACAGAATTGACAACATTTCTGAACGTTATAGAATACATAAATAATTTATAAAGTTGGCAAGTAACAAATCGCACAAGTGAGACCAATCAGAAGCAATATTTGCATACAGTGTAAACCCTTATTGACAACTCAGACCGGGCACAAGCTTTGGAAACAATGGTGACTTTCCAATTTTAATTAGCTATTTAAGAAAACATTGTGGTGTTACTACATGGTCTTTGCTGGCAATGAATTATATTTAACTAGCAAAGTGACAGTCATAAAGTTGTAGGGCAGGTACTGCTGCTTGTCACACAATGTAAGTGTTTTGGTCCTCTGAGTACCTTTGGCGCTCATTGCGAGCCTCTCATGTGCTATATATATATATATATTATATATGTTTTAATAATAAATAATTAATTAAATAATAAATTAATATACTTTACCTTTTTCTAATTAATATATGCAGCAATCAATATGCTGAAGAGCTAATCTGTTTGTATTGTGCTGTGCAAGTTTGCAACGTTAGCAACAAACCGTATTGCTCACAACTATATATGTGATGATATATTCAATGTCATGCAGTTGTTTTTAGATAAACTGTGATTATCTTGTTTATGGGATTCTATCTCTGTTCTCCCCTTCTGGATCACTACCTTGTCATGGTAAAGGGGCTTGTGTACTTTGATGAAGCTGTGAGCTTTACCATGTAGGGTCAGCTAAGATGGGCAGGTCATGGCCGAGAGGTCAGTCAAATCGCGGTCTACTGGGGAAGGAACTGAAAACCCACTCCAGTATGTTTGGTAAGAAAACTTTATGGACAAGCACAATCAGAGACATAACGATATGGCACCGGAACATGATCACCTCAGGTCAGAAGGTGCCTACCCCATTACTGAGGAAGAGCAGAGGGCGAGCACAAGTAACATCAGATCTAATTAAGTGGTTGGGCCAAAGCTGAATGGACACCTAGCTGTGGATGCGTCTGGAGGGGAAAGGAAAGTCCGCTGCTGCAAAGACCAATTCAGAATAGGAACCTGGAATGTTAGAACGATTAACCAAGAAAAACTCAATGTGGTCAAGAATGAAATGACATCTTTAAACATTGATATCCTGGGAATTGGTGAACTTAAATGGACTGGAATGGCACATTTCACATGAGACAACCATCAAATCTTCTACTGTGGTCAAGAACTCAGCAGAAGAAACGGAGTAGACATCCTAGTCAATTAAAGAGTGGCCAAAGCAGTGCTCGGTTACAACCCAATAAATGACAGGATGATTACAATTCAAATTCAAGGCAAGCCATTTAATATCAAAGTGATAGAAGTCTATGCTCCAACCATGGATACTGAAGAGGCTGAAGTTGTCCAGTTCTACAAAGACATTCAACATGTCAGATATAACACCAAGAAAAGATGTTACCATCATCATAGGAGATTGGAATGTGAAGTAGGGAATGAAAAGACACCTAGAATAACTGCCAAATTTGGCCTTGAAGTACAAAATAAAGCAGGTCAGTGATTAGTAGAATTTTGTCAAGATGATTCTCTGTTCGTAGCAAACACCCTCTCCCAGCAGCCTCTGAGATGACTCAACACATGGACATCACCAGATGGACAACATAGAAGTCAGATTGACTATATACTTTGCTGCCAAAGATGGAGGAGCTCTATACAGTCAGCAAAAAAAAGACCTGGAGCTGACTGCGGCTCAGACCATGAGCTTCTTATTGCAAAGTTGAAAATGAAACTGAAGAAAAGAGGGAAACCATCAGTAGATACAAAATAAATAATATCCCTTGTGAATATGCAGTGGAAGTAAAGAATAGATTTAGGGGCTAGACATGGAAGATAGAATGTCTGAAGAACTTTGGTCCAAGGTTTTCAACATTATCCAGGAAACCTCAACAAAAAATATCCCTAAAAGAAAGAAAAGTAAGAAGTCAAACTGGCTGTCTGATGAGGCTTTGAAAGTAACCCAGGAAAGAAGGAAAGTGAAAGGTAGTGGAGATAACAAAAGATCTGTCCAACTGAATGCAGAATTCCAGAGTATAGCAAGAAGAGATAAGGGGACATTCTACAATGATAAAAGTATAGAGATTGAAGAAGATAACCAAATTGGTAAATCAAGAGATTTCTTCAAGAAAATTGGGAACCTAAAAGGCACCTTTCATGCCAAAGTAGGTGTGATAAAAGACACATGTGGTAGGGACTTAACAGAAGAAGATCAGATAAAGAAGGGGTGGCAGGAATACACTGAAGATCTATACAGGAAGGATCTTAACAGCAGTAATGACATCAATAGTTTGTCCAATGAGCTGGAGCCAGACATCTTGGAGAGCAAGATGGGCCCTTGGATGTCTTGCTGATAATAAGGTTGCAGGAGGTGATGGAATCACAATTGAACTATTCAAAATTCTACAGGATGATGATGTGAAAGTGTTACTTGCCTTATGCCAACACATTTGGAAAACTCAACAATGGCCAATATACTGGAAAAGGTCAGTCTACATCCCAATCCCCAAAAAAGGCAGTATCAAATAATTGCACTAATTTCACATGCCAGCAAGGTAATGCTTAAGATTTTACAAGCTTGACTAGAACAATATATGGACCAGGAATTACCAGATGTGCAGGGCGGGCTCCGCAGAGGAAGAGGCACAAGAGATCAAATTGCCAATGTCCGATGGATGATGGATAATAGAGAAAGAAAGAGAATTCCAAAAAACATTTACTTCTGCTTCATAGACTATTCTAAAGCCTTTGACGGTGTTGATCACAACAAAATGTGGCATGTCCTTAAAGAGATGGGAGTACCAGTTCATCTCGTCCGCCTCCTGAAGAATCTGTATGTCGTCGAAGAAGCCATGGTCCAAACCGAACATGGGACAACAGAATGGTTCAAGATCGGGAAAGGAGTGCGACAAGGTTGTATATTGTCACCTTATTTATTCAACTTATTTGCAGAGTACATCACGTGTAAGGCTGTACTGGATGAATCCAAAGTCGGAATCAATATTGCTGGAAGGAATATTAACAACCTCAGATACGCCGATGATACTACCCTGATGGCTGAAAGTGGGGAGCTGAAAGTGGGGAGCTAAAAGGACTTATTGATGAGGGTATAAGAAGAGAAAGTGCAAAAGTTGGTCTGCTGCTCAACGTTAAATAGACGAAGATCATGGCAAGCGGCAATCTCACTTCCTGGCAAATACATGGAAAAGAAGTGGAGGCAGTGACAGATTTTATTTTGCTTGGATACAAGATCTCTGCAGATGGTGACTGTAGTCATGAAATTAAAAGACATTTGCTTCTGGGGAGGAAAGCTATGGCAAGCTTGGACAAGCAAGTAAACAGTAAAGATATTAAACTATCAACAAAGGTAATAACTGTAAGCCTTATTAAAGTGCGATTCGGCTAGTTGAAAAGGGCTCCATAAAAGCACAGAGCATATTTTTTTACAGAAGTTTTTAGTTAGTGAAGACCTTGCTTTTGGATAGAAGTTCACCAACATAAAAACTTCTTTAAAAAACATATGCTATGTGGTTATATAGAGCCCTATTCAATTGGCCGAATCGCAATTTAATAAGGCTGTGTATTTCTCAGAATTCTGAGCAGGAACCAAGTTTTTTTTAGACATTCAAATGTCAACACAGCTGTACTATTTGATTACTGTACAGTGGAGGGCTTCTATCGCTCCTTTGCCCACCATATATTAAATTATTGTTGTGGTGAACTACCTACTCATAAGGTGCACAACACAAGCTGGGATCCCGCCCCACACTGATGATAGGCAGTAACCTTGAAAGAGCTGTATGTGGGTGGGATTCCCAGCTTGTGTATAATCCAACCTTGGATTTGAATAAAAGCTGTGTAATTCAGCGGGCATAAGCTTAAAGGAAGCCATGTTGAAAATGGTTATGGATTAAAGAGCGAGCCATTTGCATGTCCATGCAGTGTAATAACTATTTCTCGCAATTCTGAGCAGTTTTTTTTAACTTGTTTTAGACATTCAAATGTTGAACACAAATGTACTATTTTTTTTGTTTTTATATATATATATATATATATATATATATATATATATATATATATATATATATACACACACACACACACACATATACACACAAACTTTACGGAGCTGTACATGAGCTATAGAAATGTTTTTGCTCTGACAAGTTTCTGTATGGAAATAACACACACTGTGACTTAAATGCTATTAGAAAGCTTACTTTAGTGTTCTCTAATACAGACAACGTAAGTACTGGAGAAAGACTTGTACTATTACTCCAAGTACAGTATGTGCAGATAATTTAATAGATCATATTTTTCAAAAAGTGTAAGTTACAAATTCCTTTTGTGAGAAAGCAGTTATCTGTATCATTTATTTCTATAGACGTGTAGTCAGAGTAAATGCTCTATTTAGTTGTAACTTAATATGTTCGCCTGGTACAATGTGCACCACTGGTTAGGGAATTGAGAGCCAGACGTGATTAATGTAGGAAAGAGAAGTAGTGTATGTTCTTATTGCCAATACTTGGATGATGAGCTGTAAATAAATAATGTGGAATTTCAAGGAATACTTGAATGGCCAACATAAAATCATAAAATTATGTGTATGAGTTTGTATTTCTATCTGAATAGAAGATCTGAATTCTTCAATAATATTTTTGCGACAATTCTAGAAAGAATATTCTTTAATTGGTGCAAAATTGTGTTATTTTTTTTTCTTTTCTTACAGATAAAGACACAGGTTATTTATCACTTGAAATGTGTTAGCACACTGTGCAATGTTTTTCAAGGCTTTATTCAGAAATTATACTTTAAAAACAATATACACATAAAAAATAAAAAAAATCACCATAGTGTACCTGGTGTACATTATCACCCCATAAAATTAATGCAGGCGACCTCATTGTTATCCCACTCAAAATGTTAATGGTCAAAAAGCAACCCCCCCAAAAAAAGGTTAAAGGGACACTATCAACAAGTTTGATGTTATCCACTTACTGGCATGTATCTGCAGATTTCAAAACATTTGTGTATTCCTCCATCTTAAGGTAGAGTTCATAAGTGCTAATGCACTGAATCATCCTCAACACTTGTTGATAGTAACTGTGCCCATTTAGGATATCAGTGTATAGAAATTGCAAACAAAATTATCTTTGAATTAGAACGCAGACAAATGGACTAATCTTGACAGATACCTGACTAACATCATCGGGATGGAAATATATTTTAATTGTGCAAACCCAATTAAAAGAATACCTTTCTTCTGTGCATAAATAAGCTGGTCTTCTTATGAAAATCCCGAGGACAAACACACAAAGAAAAATGAAATTTGATGAGGGAACAAAAAAAAAAAAAAAAAAAAAAGTGGGAAAAACCTACTAAAAAGAAAAAGTGTAAAATTGAGTCTGCAAAATAAAGTAAAGAAATATTAGATAGAAAAAAAGAATACTATAAATGAATTGGAAACAAACAAAGCAAAAAAATGCAAATAGTAAATGGATTAGATGTTTAGGACAGCAAAACAACAAGCTTCAGCACACCATTGGGTTAGTAGCCAAATCCTGATGATTCAGGCAAAAGAATTGTTTGAGATCCAAAAACTATAAAAAGTCATATTTAGAGAGTGAATCTTCATAAGACACATTCTATAATTAAAGGAAAGCATGCATTAATTAGTTTACCAAAATGTAAGACCACCAATGACAAAGTGGGAATGTGGTAAGAAAAGAGAGGAGTAACGAGTTGTTTAGTTTAGTTTTTAAATTTTAGATAAATGTGCTTCAGAGCTCCAAAATGGAAGCCTATGCCATTGTAAACAATAACATCTAAGCTTACAACAAATTGTTGTCGCAGGTCCTTACAACAACAACATATAGCCAGTCATGAAACTTAGAAGTGGAACTGGAACTAGGGTGCTTGTAGCCATTTTATTTGAAGTTAGGATCATGACCTAATATCGCAAGTTATGTTGAATGCCTGAAGATGATTCTTCAAAGGAAGTTGTAAGGTAGACACTGTGAAGGTGAAGGTGGGTGGATGGTACATATTCTCTAGTGCGCAGTGACCTGTCCTTTAAGCAGAAGGACATTAAACGTGCTAAACACTACTAGTGTGCACAGCTGCAAAAACTTAAAGCATGTGCATGTTACATGTGTCCAGAAACTTCTGAGAAATTTTGCATGACATCTACTGAAGAGAGTCCCCAAATATTCCAAGAACAGGTAAATGTGGAACAGTCTTGACACATAGACATACTCTGCGCTCAAAATTTTGCATACCCTTGGCAAAATTGGTAATACATGTACCATTTTAAAGAAAACATGAGTGAGCGAGACAAAACACATTTCTTTTATTTCCTATGGGATTCATATTCGACTGTAGGTTATACCAGAATGGCACAATCATAAAACAAAACATGACAACAAAGAAAAAAATGAAATTACCCTGTTGAAAAGTTTGCATACCCTTAGCTCTTAATACTGTGTATTGACCCCTTTAGAATCAATGACAGTGTGCAGTATTTTGTAATAGTTATCTATGAGGCCCTAATTCTTGCAGGTGGTATAGCTGCCCATTTGTCTTGGAAAAAAGGCCTCCGGGTTCATGCAAAGTCTTTGGTCGTCTTGCATGAACCGCATGTTTGAGATATCCCCAGAGTGGCACAATGATATTAAGGTCAGGAGACTGATGGCCACTCCAGAACCTTCACCTTTTTCTGCTGTAACCACTGGAAGGTTAACTTGGCCTTGTGCTTAGGTTCATTGTCATGACAGAAAGTCCAAGAGGGTCCCATGAACAGCCTTCGTCCAGTATTTTCCTGACAAAATCCTGCATTCATCTTGCCATAAATTTTCACAAGATTCCCCGTGCCTTTAGAGCTCCCCCCCCCCAAAAAAAACCATCAGTGAGCCACCCTATGCTTCACAGTGGTTGATGGTATTATTTTCACTATAGGCCTTGTTGACCCCTCTCCGAAAAACATCGCTTATGGTTGTGGCTCTATTTTGGTCTTGTCACTCCAAATTACAGTGTGCCAGAAGCTGCGAGGCATGTCAAGGTGTTGTTGGGCATATTGTAACCAGGCTTTTTTTGTGGCATTGGCGCAGTAAAGGCTTCTTTCTGGAAACCCCACCATGCAGCTCATTTTTGTGCAAGAATCGTTGTATTATGCTCCATGAAACAGCCACACCGTCTTTTTCCAGAGAAGCCTGTATTTCTCCTGAGGTTTACCTGTTGGTTTTTCTTGTATTCCAAACAATTCTTCTGGCAGTTGTGGCTGAAACCTTTCTTGGTCTACCTAACCTTGGCTTGGTATAAAGTGAATTTTTCCACTTCTTAATAAGTGATTGAACAGTACTGACTGGCATTTTCAAGGCTTTGGGTATCTTTTTCCATCTTAATGAAGTTATATTACCTTGTTACGCAGGTCTTTTGACAGTTCGTTTCTGCTCCCCATGGCTTCGTATCTAGCTTGCTCAGTGCATCCATGTGAGAACAAATAAACTCATTGACTATTTATACAAAGACACTAATTGCAATTTAAAAGTCCATTTTAACCTGTGTGTGTCACCTTGTGTGTCTGTAATAAGGCCAAAACATTCAAGGGTATGTAAACTTTTTGATCAGGGCCATTTGGTTGATTTCTATTATCATTATTATTTAAATTTCTATTATCATTATGATTTCAGACCCATCAAATCGAGTTGATGAGATGGTGACGTTTTGAAATCGTTGTGTGAGTAGATTGGGTATATTCCATTAGGTTAAAGATGTGAACCCATTTTTTGCATAGTTGCATGCTGATTTTTTTGCTGAGATTTTGGTTACAGCAACTGGTACATAGATTGCATATTAAGATGAAGAAAGACTTAAATGGCTCTTCATGAAAAAAGTCCACATGATAATCTTAAAAGGTCCACTTAATTAAGCACAATTTGGACCACATCACCGTAAAAAAATCTCCTAAAATCATGTTGAAAATACTTTTTGAATTCTTCAAATATGTGCATTTTACACTGAGAAATCAATTAAAATCAAATCTGTGTTTTTATTGTGTTAAAAACTTCACACAGCCCCATTCCAGTTTGGAGACAAATTGGAACTTGGTTGTTTCATTACTGCAAAACAGGTTGCAGGGGGTGTTTCCCCCAATCCAATCTATAGGAAGTCTGGACTAACAGTGAGAGTCTGGCAAGGTGACATCATGATAGAATTCCTGTAAAGCTGACTGGCAGCTAGGAGAGTTATGAAAAGCTAACTTGCAGAGTTGTTCTACTGTTCTCACATAAAAAAAGAAATGTATAAAACTTACTGACTCTCTAGCTGAAACATGTGCTCACAGTCGATTCAGAGTCTTAATCTCAGTAGTCACCCACTGAACTACACTAGCATCCTCTCATATCCCTATCTATCAATCTATATAAACCCCTTCCCGTAGCAAGGAAGAGTTTAAATTTAAAAAATAATTATGACCCCTCCGCCTAAGACCTGCTACCCCTAAAAGCTGGGTATCCTCCAGGATTCCCCCTCAATACCTGCTCCCTACTATGAGACCATGTATCCCTGGGATTGCCCTTTCATTAGCTGCTATGCCCTATGAGCACGTGCTTTGGGTCACTGGAGGGTTGTCATGGTGGAGGGCAATTATAATTTTTTCCCATTTTTTTTCTAAAAAGAAAATAGTTTATACTTAAATTACCATGGGGGTCCATAGTGACCCTCACAGAAAACAATGGTTATGTTTAGAGGCCCAATACAGGTCCATAGGGACTTCCACGGTGATGGGGGAAGGGAGCCTGATTGCCCCAGGAACTTAATGGAGGAATCCTGTGGGTGAGAAGTATTGCTTCGCCAAAGGGTGCTTTTGATAGACAGAGAGGAACACTGGCTTAGTGGACAAGTGGACTGGGGACCAACGTCTCCGTATCGCACATGCATAGAAATCCTGTTGGATTGCAACATACGGTGCAGCACAGAGGAGATTCGCCAACACCATGCCCCCCTCTGCCCCCATCAAGCCATGCAGAACCAATAGGGTGGTCCTAAAGTGCACTATGTGAACTGTTAAAAAAGGCTGATTTAATTTTTATAAAATTTCACAATAACTGTATTTCACATGGGCTTTGACACTATGCAGAGCAGTTATCATGACTTAAGTGGTCATTTAACCAAAATAGATTTAGTACCAAAATGTGCAAAGGAATACGTGGTATACATGTCTGTGCAAAAAACAAATTATTTACAAACTCGACAATTTGTTACTAAAGTGTAGCAGCTAGTGTATTTACCCTACAGCTTAAGATATATGTTAAAATGCTTAAAGTAGAGGGAAAAAACTAAGCTGACTCAATGCAGACGAGATGAAAAGGACATTGTGGGGGACAGGACGATGCTGAAGGTGCAATAGGATGTTGGTTCAGATCCAGTGTTTTTTTTTTTTTTTGAGACTGCACCACTTTTAATGTGACAAGATAGATAGTCTAGGAACACCTAGTTCTTGGAAGGAAGTATATGGCATACCTACAAAGCAACCCCCACTTTTGAGGTTAGTTTGGAAAAATGGGAAGAATAAAGATGAAGGAAAAGCAAATTATTTTCAATGAAGACATCTCACAAAAAGCTAAACTTTTATTTTATCTAGTTTGAAAATCAAAAGTAGCTTTTACTGATCTTTGCTACTTGGATGATAAGAAAGCTAGGTAATTACAAGTATTTATAAAAGGGTCTTCATAAGAAAAAGAAGATCTAATAAAATATTAAGTGTGAGAGCATTGTTAATAATGAAGATATGTAGACTAACGGTGACTGTCACTTTACTAGGACAATAAAGTTCTAGATTTACTTACCTGCATTTAAAATTAGCAGAATTTATACATCAGCAAACCTAAAAGTTAATGGAACATTGGTTCTCTGAAGTTCTGCAATCTTAATTTTTAGTTGCAAGAAAGGTTCTTCAGCAGGAAACTGCAACCCCCTACATGCTATCCCCTACCGTTAGTACACAAGCTAACTAGTTATACAGCTTTGCAAATTTGATTTACTTGCCAAATTAAACTACTCTCCAAACAGGAGAATACAAAGTAAGATTATCAGTCTTCTGATACTTGTTATTCATGCATTTGATGTCAAAAGCATGCTTTTTTATCATGTGACAAAAAAATAAATAATCTATTTAAGTTCTAGTTAATCATTTGAGTGGAGAATAGCCAGTCTTGTGCATGCATTACGATTATTATTAGGTTCCAATGCAGCAAATAATATGTAAAATGGTTCAGTATGATTGTATGGGTTTATGCCACCTTTAGCAGAGGTACAACTCATTTGATGATTTTCGCTTGCAAACAGGATTTTGTTCATATAAGACTAAGTTGTCTCTGCGATATGTCAATTAGTTCAGGTAATTAGGACACGTGTTGCCAAATCATGATAACACTACGTACAAATTCTGTGTCATGCTTCTTCTACATCAATGAAATGTTTTAATTAGCATGGAAGAGGGATTTAGTATTCCAATGAAATATGCTTGGCCATAAATGCTAATTAAAATATGATGGCTATAAGACTGTCCTGTAATTATGGTTGCTAGGTGATTTATATGGTGGGTAAACTACAGTTATTTCCTCTGCAATCCAGTGCAATTAATAATTCAGCTGTTGATGTTCTCAAACGACTCAACCAAAATAATGAAATGTAATAATATACATGCAAAATATAATATGCAAAGGAAAGCAATAGAGGAAGGACATAAAGGAAATTAAATATATTCTTCAATAAATGAAAACAACGCTAGAAATACATGTCATTTTGCAAGCTGATTAAAAGCTTCAGAGTGAAAACTATTTTAAAATCACTTTGATTTCTAACATTTCCCACCCACCTGGGATGGCCCACTTGTTCATTTAAGCAGACTTCCAAGCCATTGCTGTTGCTACCTAATATCTAGGAACTTTCCAACCATTAATAACAACATTAACATGGTTTATTATACTTATATTTAACTATTTTTGCAATATTTTACATATTTTCTAGAATAGAGTTATGAAAATGTGGTGGCACACAAGATTAGATTACTAAGGAAATCATGGACATAGAGAAAAGGTGATTCAAATTAGACAGCTATGGAACATAAATAAAAACTGACCCTCTATCAAATTTTATATGTGCAGTATATTTTATTTTGGATATAAATTGTATTTATATTTAAACTGAAACGGTCTCGGTAATTACTTAAATAAAAAAAAGCTTATCTGTGTATTGATCATAACCTCACCTCACTTAGATTTCCCCAGTGACCCACAGCAGTGCTTGGCTTTACTGCCTCTCTATAAATGGCAGCCTAAAAGTTAATAGGTAATAATGACTGTAGTGGAGGGTTTAATCTAGGACTATGCACTATGATTGATGATGTAATCATACAAACAGCAGTTTCTACAATAAACTAACTAGTGACAGCAGAATCTTGCAGTTAAGTGTCATCAGACTTAGTTATGCATGTGCTGCAGTGTAGTAACAATGAGCCATATTGTTATCTGGTAAAGACTCCCCAGCCTCACAGGGGCCTTGAGCAGATAAGCAAATAGTCTGAGTGGCTAGAACAATTGTTTAAAGTTAATAAAATCAACAGGATGAGATCTGATCCCATCAGAGGTACAGGGTTTTCCTAGTAAGCAAGGGGCTTACTGTGTGCCAGAAAATTGCATAAAATGTGTCAATTAATAAAAGTATGTCAGTGGTATCTGAACTTACATAGAAAGGTGTAAATTTAATTATGTGCATTAATCCTAATTCAAAGGGATTTTATGGTGTTCCTGATATCCTGAGGCCATCTTCTGTACCAGAGCTAGTAAGAACTACACGGTCCTGCTGGGGTAAGCTTGAACTAGGTTCTTGTCAAGCCCCATTGAAGAACCAGGCTGTGACAGTGTTGCTTATTATAAAATATATATTTATATTAGTATTATGTATTTTTATTAATAAACGCTAACTGCAGTGCATTAGGTGTTGACGCGATTAATTGCCATTAATAAATGTAATCAAGTTAATTATGATTAATGCACACTGTAAGAAAACATTTCACTATTCAAGATTTATTTCTTCTTAGTGTTAAATCTTCTCAAGTCAATAAAAAGCTAACCATTAGTTCCTCAAAAAATATATTTAAAAGCAATGTGTTGATGTACAAATTCAAATATCCATGCAGTCATGCTCAATTTATTCTTAAAAATATATATTCTGTTGATTTTATATTCTATTGCAATCATGTGTTTTTGCTAAGAAACATACTTTCTTCAACAGGACCAGCACAGTACAGAGAAAAGCAACTGAAACATCCAGGGTTTGCAACCAATTAAAGTCCCAACATTTCTTCTGAAAAAATGGCTGGGAAAAAAAACGGTATATTTATAAAATCCACACAGCAGAGCAGTAAATAGTTTCCTGTTGCTGAAAAACAACCATGCATCAGACTAATGTAAGTGAGTTAGACATAGCAATCATTTACACACAAAATAAAGAGGCATCCAATGACCAAGCTATCTTTAGCTGCACATATAACTCCAAGATGTTGCAAAGCACAATAAGGGCTCCAAACCCCAATTCTCTTACCATCAAAGGCATCTTCTTCTGACACCAGTTCATCATCGGAGCAGATACTGAGTACATTTACAAGCATCTCTGTCACTGGTGGGGGGGGGGGGGGAAAGAAAAATAATTTTTCAATATCAATTCAATACAAAGTTTGATTATTTAATTAAATACATCTTTTCAGCTGTTGCTTTAAAATCTACATTCCCTCAATTGTAAGGATTTCTCATTAGTATTGATAAAATAATATACTAATATTTACTACAAGCTGTGATTTTCTCTCTGTAGAAAGCCAAAGAATGAAACCGGAACAATATACTGTAAGAGCAAGAAAGAAGAAGTCATAACATTTACATCTTAGAAAAATAGTCTCCAGAAACAATATATTTGTGAGAAACATTTTCAAGAAAGAAAATAAAAAAAATTAAACTGGCAAGAATGTAATTTAGAAGGGGCAATAGAACCAATGTATTAATATCCGTTCCAATCTTAGAACAAAAAAAATTAAACCAATGTACTCTCAAAATTTGCAGCATATTGTATGGATTACGTAAGGATAGGAATGATCAGCACGGTTTATCAAAATTAAGCTTCCCCACCCTCATCTGCTTTAGATGCACATGTTTTCGTAATGAAGCATATTAAATTTTTGCTCAGTAATGCACATCCTTGCTATTCATTGTATGATTAGTTTAGGTTGAGATGAAAGCCAACTCTGCAAACATTATCAAAAGCTTTAAATATATTTAGCATCGTCATACTAATGGATTTTGATGTAAAATTGTCTGGGAGTGATCTTGAGATAGAAGAGGGTAGTTCTCGGAGGCTTATAACAAATATACAATTTTTTAATGCACCACAGAAATAGTATAAATATTTTATGAAAAAATTATTAACATATAACTTCTCAATTGACATTGTGTTAAGAAATTATTTTAATCTAGAAATGTTAATTCAAAGATAAAATGCAGCTGTCTGGCACTTCATCTATTTCAATAAAGCTGTCCTCTAGCTTTACTCTTCGTTTTATATAGGAGGGGCTGTGTGATCATTTAATGCCTGATGTGTATAAGGATTCATATATTAGGTAAATAACTTGGATAAAACTAGATAAGCCTATAACTTCTATGTTGACAAATCAAGATTCACATATCTGACCATAAATTGGTCTGCTTATATTGGCCATATTTTTCTCTAAAAACTTTGCACTTTCTAGATAATAATGCTGAATAAACTGAGAAGTTACAGATCTCCTCTTTTTGAAAACATATTTTAATAAAAATCTTTATAATTGAAAAGACTGCAATTATTATTCTAAATAGTTTATTTAAGAGGTAGAAAATACTAGTAGGCTGTACTTGTATCCAAATATTTTTAAAAGGTAGAATGCATGTCTCGATAACAATAAGATTGTACACTTAGTTTCTTCTTTTTTTACAATGGAAATCATATTGTAGTTTTATTGTGAATTAGTTGGGTTTGAAGTACTGTTGGGTCCTTTAAAGTTACGTTTCAATTAGGTTTTAGTACAAATATCAAAACATGATGAATACACGGTCTACTAATTGATAAGTATACATACCTTTTTCCCCCACAAATGGTAAGGACCAAGTAAAAACGTCCATGAAATTTGGAAGCCAGTATGGGTGAGGAGAACAGTTAAACTGTCTGATGTTCATGACATTGTTCTCATATTTCAGTACTGCAGCTAAAGACAGAAAAGCAGACAAAATTCTCAGTTGGACAAAGTGCTTAATGTTTTCACTTTGGTACAGATTGTACCGATTTGTTTACACATGTGTTGTTGATCCAATCCACAGTGCGAACACAGGGTTGTATTCTAGGTCACCTTCTGAAACATATAAAAAGTAAACTGAAGGGGAAAAACATTTTCTAAAATCCAATCCTTTTATGGATGTGAATACTGAATGGACTTGAAAACCTTACCCTATCTGAAATAATGAGGCGCCTGATGAAAACCAGCACAGAGGAAAATTGATTGAAGAGAATAAAAGCATCTTGGCAGTTTAGTGGATACTGAAGTTATTAATATGAAAATTTAAAACATTCTGTAAAAGCTTTGCTGGCAATGTTTATGCTGCCGGTGATTCAGTTTCTGAGTGATTAAAATATTTTGCTTTAATAACAGCACAATGGGTTTGTGTACAAAGATTTTTTAATATGTGTAATTCTGTATATGACAGATACATCTTTGCCACTAAAGATTTTTGAATATTAAACAGACCAGCATTTTTATGAGGACTAGTTGAAAACTGCTGAATGTCTTAGACAATCATTTAAATATGTTTTTTTGTAAACTGCGCAATCATTTTTCTTCCTATTCATCAACTATTATGCGACTGCACTGAAGACAATGAACAATATTACAAAATCAGAATATAAAAATCACTCTTTACAGTACTCTTTATCACATACAACTACAAACATCTTGGTACCAAATACTTTAATTAAAACAAAAATAAATAAATCTCCTAATCCCAAATCTATACACTTTCGTCTTCCTCCAGCTATTATTGTTGCCTAGTCAATTTGGGCTGTCAATAACAAAAAGAAGATTGGTGAAGGAAATGGATAGACCGAAAAAAAAAAAATCAATACCTTCGTTCATCTCTCAGCATCTGAAAAACAAAAGGGCAGTAGCCTGCCAATATCCTTTCTGCCAATATTAGATGGAGTGCGAATACATCTTGGGGCTATCTGTGTACTGGTTTCTGAATTTAGCGAAAACATTGTATTATTTTATCTAATAAAATAATTATCCATAAGCAGGTCTGGGTCTTGGACTACATTTTGGGGGTTCAGAATTTGCAACCCCTTCTCTCCCTTTTCCCCCAATCCCTGTTACACACTATGCCTCTCCCCATGACTCTCTCCTCCAACCTGCCCCCTCCCCTCCAAATTCCCTGTAACAACATATGCCATAAGCCACAAGCCCCTACGCATGATTCTTTCCTACATCTCCAACTCTAAATAAATATTTTAATTATGCCTTAATTGTCATTTGGTGGGGGTGGCATGTTCTAATAGGCAGGCCTAGATCAACAAACTAAATACACCACTGAAATTATTTTATTTTTTTGCTGATGCCACATTCTTACACTAGAGGTCAGGAGCGGGCTTGGCCTTTACTATTTGCATTTGAGATTCATTTGAGCACGAATCAATTTAAAAAGAGTATAAAAAAAAACAAAAATCTGTAAAATGTCTATGTGTTCAATGCAGTTTTTTTTTAATTACAAGCTTCATGTCTCTGAAATAAGAGCAGATAAAACTGCACTAGATACGTTTAATTTTCTATTTCAGCAATAATAAGAATATAAGGCTTTCAATTATACACTTATTTATTGGGATACATAAGTTACACATTTTATTATGCATTAAATAGCAGGTTTAAAAAATACAGTTTTTTTTAGCATGAAAGTACGAGCTGTGATAATTCTAAAATATTATCTATACAGCCTGCTTCTCAGATTAGGGTGTGTCAGGGCATTGCACCAGTGGAGTTCTGCAGAAATCAGTTACTGGCTACTCCAGATGCAGCAAAACAATAAATAAATCAAGGGTCCTCTTTTTATTTTAAAAGCAGTTTATATTATAAAACTCTTTTTTAACGTCTGCTGTAAACATTTTGCATGCAAGGAAAATATAATGGTTAAAATGTGCTCTTTTCAACTATGCAATCTGTTACTTCCTTGTTCCTTTAACCTTTCATCCTCGGTAGAGTCCAAGGAAGTTCACTTATAGGATTGTATATTAACATTTCTATTAGTCCTTTCTTAAAAGATAGGAAGGTAGTTATTTTCTTCCGCTTCTAGCCATCTTTTATAATGTTCTATAGTTTTCTCAAAATATAATTTTTTTGTAATATTAACATTTTAATGTATACATTATTTTTTAAAATAAATGTTCTCATCAACTGAGAAAGAACATTTGACCATTTGGGAGTTAAAGATTCTCGTGTAGCTGGCTAGTTCTTAATTAGAGTGAATAAGAGGCAGATGCAGGCTAATGAGAAATTCTCTTAATAGGATTCACAAGGTTTCTAAGCCATACAATACATTACAATAATGCTCTATCCATGTATGCACATTGACTCATTATGCATAAATATTTTATTAAATCTACATTTGTTTCCCACAGCAATATTGTTTACAGTATGTTCTTGTATCATGGTTTATTAATTAGGAAAGCAAACTGAATGAACAAGCAATCCTTACCTTTATTATTGTATACATCTAGGTAATTTGGTGCTGAAAATATTGTGATTAGGGAGGGGAAGCCTGTTGTTTGGCTTTTCCTATACATACGGTAACTGAAAGAGATGACAGGTAACAATTTTACTAGGAAACTAGTACTTTTGTAAGCTTATACAGTTTCTCAAATAAGTTACAATTACATTTCCTAAATCATAGTCATTCCCCCTGTGAACGATAGAACTCTGCATAGAGATCAAGTCACAGCTAATGCTACAGGGATATAGCAGCTGAATCTGATTGGACCCCAACATTCATCTAGATAACAGTGCTCAATTCTGGAGATTATGTCTTCAAAATACTGTATATTGATAACTTATAAACAAGTCTAGTGAGGGCAACTAAAATTGTGCACTCTAAAACAGAAAATGTAGACGATTGTATTACCTTAAAATGTATAGCTTAAAAGGAGAGGTAGGAACATATATATGTATATTAAGGCAATTGTATTATTTATGAGTTGCAGGCAACATTTACAATTGATTGTTAATTCAAATAAGACAAAGAACAATGGTGCATGTGCACATCACTTATGGGACCAATCAATACACATCAATACATTTGCATATGCCTATAAACACAACCTTTTTGCCACAATTAACACCGCATTAATTGTGTCCAAGTCAAATGGCTCCTAATGAGTACTGCTGGCTCCTCTAATATAGCGCAACTGAATATACCACAACGGTTACGAATTTGGTAGGTGAATGGGTAAAATGTGCAAGACACAAATATAACATGAGGGTTAAAATTTACGGAAGTGTAGAAAAAATACGTGCTGAATCCTGTTCCAAAAGCACCCCAAATGGTGCATAAATGCTTTAATATTCAATATAACAAGTAAATACAACAGAATATTATGGTTAATGTCACATTCATATATAATATGTACTGTATGCTTGAGACCTCCACTCCCATTCCCACCTGCTATGCAGGACTCAACACAATGGCCGCAGCCTTTGGTAAAAGCAGCAGCAGGATGCACTCTAATAAAGACATGACAGCGCAGAGCCGTTTGTTTCTGCATCAGTGGGAAGACTATAAACTTTATTCAACAATAAGAACTGCAGGGTACCAGTTTATCAGAATTTAGAACAGTTGTATCTCGAATATATTGCAATCCTCTGATTATTGGTTAAAATGGGAACATAAAAACTAGCGGTATACTCGAGTATCTACAGTATTTCATGTGTTTTAGTGGAGTAAACTTACAATTGTTTGAATCTTTCAGACAGAAATGCCTTTTAACCCCACACTTTGTCAGTGACTACAGGTATCCATCATATCTATCTTTCATTTGTTCAATTTGATTTCCAATTCACTACTAACATAAATTTTCATTTGTTCATCTTGGCCTCTAATATACTTGTCCTTTTCATGCACACTGCACCGCAGTCTGCCTATCTAGAACAACTAGACGTTTGTGGGTTAAGCCCTGCTTATATAAATGCACAATTAATGCCCAAGAAATTGCAAGATCAGTCTTGAATATTAGAATTTTTTTTACTTTGAAGCCACTACCTAATAACTAGCCAAGGATTTATCAGTCTTTTATTCTTCTTTCCAAGCTGCACCTAGAGACACACATATTCTAAGTGTATCCCAAGGTGGATATTGAGTAAATTACAAATACCAAGCAACAAAAACAGAATAAAACTTACCCAGCATCTTGGGCTTCATGAGCTCGAAGTATAGATAACAAGTTATTGTGCTGAAGAAATTCACAGACAGCTGGATAGCTATAAAATGAAAAAAAAAAGTGATTAAAAAGAAAATTAAAACCATCCTTTAGTTCAAATTCTAATTTTGAATTGATCAATATTCAAACACTTTTGTATCAATGTAAAAGAACAAAATCTATCTAAGTCTCTGAAGAAAACAAACAGGAAAATGTGAATTCTTCTGTGCTCAATGTACACTTGTTTAGGTGTCTTATTCTTGAAGCTGATCTTTCATTAGAAGATTTATTGCCAAGACTAACTTGGAAGGGAATTCAGACACACTTAGAAAGAAAATGTGATGCACTTCCACAAAGTAATATAATATATCCAGCTCATTATATTCCTCTTTAATAACCTACACACAAGAGCTCTAACTTACACACAAAAAGCCCCAAAAATATAAATTGTATTTTGTGCGTTGACAATCAATGATGTATTTCCTACTTAAAATACGCACTACAGACACATCCTAAAAATAAACATTATTGAGATTCATCAGATCAATCAGTATAATATATACTTTTATGTTAACAATAAAGCATTTGCTGAAGTGAACTGAACAAATATTGAGTCAAAAACAATGAAATATGCAGCAGGCTAATGGATTCCATACACTTACGGTACACTTAAATATGTATGAAATATGTATGAAATAAATGGCATACATATTGAAACATATGTTACAAAAGAAGATAAAATAATAATTTCTGCCAATGAACATGATTTCATGAAGCACCATATGTATAATTATAAATTACAAAATGTTATAAAAAAAGATGTTCCTAGTGTCACTAATCTAGATGCAGTTAGTTAGTTATCTGCAACCTAGAGCCAAATATTATGTGGACGTACCAGACAAGATTGAGGTTTATAGATGATTACAAGTTTAAGATCGGTTTTAACTTGTCCAGCCTGATGGGTGTCAACGAAATGGGAGGTGAGGCAGATATGAGATATTCACAAGGTAAAGGCAAGCTTTATACTTTCGTCAGGATGACATGTTGAGATGTAATAGTCTTGCAAAGCTTTAACTCTCAATAACATGAAAAATCTTAAGGAATATTGTGAGGGAAATCCAGTCTACAGCTTGCAGGACCCATTACAATGGTCCTCATCCTCACTACTTAATAGCATCTTTAAGTTGAATTTTTATTATGTTTCAACCCTAGCAAACAATTCGGAATACAATTATATTTTTATTAATTGTCTTAAAAATATGGTCTACCAGCACTATGGCAACAAATTCACTAAAAATCCTTTCTAATCTCCTGGATAGTTTGACATTTGCATGCTCATTAGTATAATAAATCTATAATACTAACATTCTAATGAAATATAGTTTGTTAATTGGCTATCTCTGCTTATTAGAAAAGGTATATTGTGTTCTTCCTCAAGGTGGGTGTACCAATTATTTTCTTCTAATTCAATATTTCAAAAGGAACTCCCAGTGCATGAACGATCTGCAATAACTGCACGTAAAGTGGACATATTTTAAAACAATTCATACGATTTTTTCTTTCAAAACATTTCCTTGACTTCTCATTTTTCATTAATATTTTCAAGGAGAATTAATAACACTTTTCTTTTCAAAATTTTAATGTCTTCTCATTTTTCATTAATATTTTCTTATATGCAACAAGGCATTTGCCATTTTTTGGTCCCAAGTTAAAATCCGTTTTGCAAGCTGTACATCCCAATTTGCACCATCCCCTTTATAACAAATGCAAATCGCTTTGCATTATCCTAATGGGGCAGTTAAGTCAAATCATTTCCAGAGTGAATTTAAAAGAGCATTTTTAAAACACCCGAACATTTTTTTTTATCATAAAACAGTAGTAACCTGATATACAAGTTATTTTATTCAGGCATAAGGAAGAGATATTACGAACAGGAGCAACAGCTGACCCAATACTATTGTGACTAATAAAAATCAATCCCTCTACACACAGAATGGATGGATGCCTGGTTATAAAGAAAAGCTTTGCAAATTCTGGCGGGCATAACAAAAATAAAATCATTCTTCCATAACATGTAAAATTAAGAAATGTCATAGTGTGAGGAAGGATAAACGGTAACATTATAAGATTTAAGCCATTGTTTTTCATCCACAGTCTTTATTTCTCTTAATGCATCATTTCAGTAAAATGTCAGTTAAAACTGCAAACTTAAATGTAAGTTTGCTAGGAAAAAGCAACTGTTTTTATATAAATTACACTTGTTATTAGTTTTAAACTATACCACATTGGGAACCTTTGCTCTGTCACTTTAATTATTTACAAGAATTACTTCTTGCTTTGCTTCGATAAATATAAGATGGGCACAATTGGCTCAGAGCTGCCACTTGATGGGTAGTAATAATCCTGACATTACAGCAACAAATTGACACATACACAGACAGCACATCTGAAAACCATTAACAAAGGTTACAGCATACCTTCATTTTGGAATGGCAAGATGCATAATAGAGCCAAAATGGGAAAACTACCTTAAAACTGGGAAGCTATTCACTGGATTAGAAGTGGGAACAGGAGAAAGTAATTACCTAATTATGGATTCAAGCGTAAGATAATGTTTAATTGTGAAACCCTACAATCTTTAAAATTGACCTGCTGTGAATCAACCACAGAATGGTAAACCTAGAATCTATTTTTATCCTTTAAATCTGAAGACTTTACCTCAGCATCAGCAATAATAGAATGTGTTTAATAGCAAGATATGTAGTATCAAAACAGACACCACATTCAGATCTCAGCTTGTGCAAAACAACTATAATTATCTATTAATTGCTGCTCTGAGAGATAAAGCCAACTTCTTTTAAATTACATTTTTAAATAACAGGGCATGTTCTGTACAGAAAAACAAAATATACCACATACTGTGGAACACTTTAGGGACAAAACAATAAATTCTTGAAGAAAGTTCACAAAGTTTTGGCAAACCTGTAATATTTTTCTGCATTATAAAAATAATTAAAATAGAACAAGTGAGCAAAAGTTATATCTTGGGATATCATTTATCACTAAATAATAAGCCTACAATGACATTTGATGTTTCCTCTCTTGACCCTGTAACCTACCTCTACTAATCTATCCTCCAACACCAATTTAACATATCATTGCATGTGACATTTAATAAATGAAAGGCTACGGTTATTCTTTTTTTACATGGACTCCCACTGCACAAATTATCTGTAATAACTCGGTCTAAAAACATTTTGTTCATCTTCAATTTTAGTTATTCAAAAAACACACCACCTTTTTTGCCTTTAGCCCACTTAAAATGTTGTTAAGTAGACTACAGGTTAAAAGGTGGTATATTTCGAGCCTTAATTGCATTGTCACTACCCAGATACCAGAGAAATTCGGTGGCAAAAACAGGTCACCTGGCCTGCATGAGATGTGTCAGTGTACCAAGAATGTTGTTTTTTCTGGATACACAGTGAAAGCTTAAATTACAAATATGAGACTTCTCTGTCCCCTTTAAGGCCCGTAAATCGACTTTCATTAAAGGGACACAAATGCATATTAATAAATAAGCCAAATTAAAAATATAATGTTAAAATCTAGCAAGCTCAGCAAATTCATTTTTAAGAATATGAACATAAAACATACATAACTTACAATTCCCCAGCCACAAACCATTCAAATGTGATGTCCATGGTTTGTGATAGACAATTACTGTATAATATCTCAGGATGCCTTACAGTAGCCTAGTTACCATTTATGTTCTAACTATGGGAGTGTCTCTGTGCTTTTGACCCTCACTTAGTTCCTCTCATGAGAATAATTAACTCCTTGTAGGTATTTGAAAAACAGCAAACAAAAAAGAAACAATGCATATACAGTTATTGTAGATACAAAAATGCTGCCTCCATTTTGATAGTCTGCTTGTGTTCTTCAAAAAAATCTTGTAATGATATAATAGGATATCTAGTTTCATCTGGAAGAACAATGTCACAAGCTATATATTTACATGTAGAAAATAATTTCTATCAAGGATGTATTGCCACGTCCTTCATCCCATTTTCATACTGGCCTTATTTACATTACTTACTGAGTGACATGCAAATAATCAGGCAGCTAGTGTGTCATTTCTTTCGATTTGCTGAATAGGAACTTATATCTTAGCCAGGAAGGCATGAAATGAATCAAATGCTCCACAGAATCCATGTCAGAAAATAGAGAAGGATCTATTAGGCACATTCTAATAACACCAGCCTAGATGCAACTGTGGCTCATGAGCGGTTATTGACGGTGTGTAATATTACACAGTATATAAAGAAAGAAGAAGAGATTATATGCTTGACCTTATATGGAATTACATGTTTCTCAAACCTTAACAAAATAACTTATCTGTAGGCAAATAAAATGTTTGGTACTTAATCTCATGTGACATGCTATGGCAGAGTTAATGCCCTCCCACAGTGGTTGGTACTAAATTAGGTTTTTGACACAGGATATACTCTATCCCTTTTATATCATTAGTTCCATGAGATACCCGGATGACAAAAACGGATTTATCACACAAAAATATGAAAAAATTGGTTAAACAGAACACTATACAAACTATGCTTAGATGAGAAAAAATGGACTCTATATCAAGTTCACAAATAAGGGATAGAGGAGTTAAATTGCATGATGTAAGATTATATGACTTGGGAAACTTTTTCTTCATTTAAGAAGATGCTTTTCCTTTTTATAAACATGTACTATTAAGTGCACGATAGAAAAAACAGGACTTTAATGTCCATTTAGGTCTTATATTATATAGAATATTGTATCTTTTATTGTGCTTCTAGAGTGCCGCACATAATTATTCTTCTGAATAATTTTAAAAATATTATTTCAATAATCATGAGAATAGTAGTAAAAAAAGGTATTATCAGGAAATGTATACTACTGTACAGATAAAGTGAGTTTCCAATTATAAAACTTTGTATATAAAAAAAAGCTTTGAACATATTTGTTTGTTACTAGACAGGATAAAAAAAAGTATGTATTGGAAGAATGAAATACAAGAGTATATACAAGGAAGGTAGCCAACTTCATATCAAGTCAAGGGGGTCTAATTACCTGCATTATGTGTTGACATTGAGGGACAAGTGGAGAAAATGTTTTGTACTACTCATCTTCTGAAAATGTGCAAATATCATCACTTCAGTTGCTCAGTTATCATTTTTGGAGTTTCACTGCTAGATAGCTGCAATGTGGAAGATTTTTTTTTTCTTCAGCTGTCAAGTGAGAAACCCAAGTGTGATTGCATTTCCATTCTGTAATAAATGTTTCATCATGTACTGGCGTAAGTTAAAATGCTTCCTATGCTTCCTGAATTATTTTTAAGGATTTCATTTCAACACACAAAGACTGTCAAAAGTGTGTGAATTCTACCTCTTGTGAAGCAAGTATGTGCAGTATTTGTGTACAATATGTACACTAACAAGGACAACTAATTAGGTAACTAATATGGGAATGCTCTCTGGATGCTCTGTAATTTATCATAAGATTCTCTCAGCTAGTGGGAAAAAAAGATGTCATAGGATTTAGGACTGATATGAATCAAAAAAAGAAGATAACAAAACTTTTCCCTAAGGAGTGTAAATAAATTTTAAAGCCAGCAGGTAACACCAAGCTATTAAACAATTCACTATTAACATACACTAAATCACATTACTTCTTCAAAAGGTTATATACATTTAATGATGCAGAATCTGGTGGTTTAGACACATATTTATGTCTGTCCTGTGTTGAATACATAATCTATGCTTTTATTTTACTTGAAACCTGGGCAGTACAAAATAGAGGACACTACCATGGGAACATATATAATTCCCCTATGATTCTGCATGTTTCAATTAGCATTTACAGTATCTCAGTTTCTCTACGGTTACGCACTATTAGTCTTTTTCCCAAGGGTCCAATCTCAGACATTACTGATTGGGAGAACCTGAGATGCTGTTGAGCAAACATCTGGTCAGAGTCAATGAATCTCTATCCTTGGATGCCCCAAATGCAGGGGCATGTAAGGTTACAAAGAGGATTGATGTGAGCCCCCAAAAACTCTTACCAAACTCTTTTTGCAGCTTTATCATATTCTAAATGATTTTATACAAGTCAATTCTCACCAGGGATATTGACAGAAAATTGTTACTATAAAAATAATTTCACAATCTAAAAAGAATAAAATCAATGGAAGTGATTATATAAACTTTTGAGAAAATTGGACCTTACCAAAAAGTAGAAAGTGATTTAGTTAAAAAGTTATAAGATGATATGAACGTAGAAAACCACTTTAATGAATGGTCTATTAGCACTGCATTGGGGCATAGCATATTCCATCTAGACAGTCATTTTTAAAGGTTTCCCATTCAGTAAAATGGCACAGAAGAGGTTCAAACATGGTATAATAGAAGAGTACAGATAACAACAAGTACATAATCAAATGAATGCTATTAAAAATGCATTTTCCTACTGTCAAATTACATTAACGGCTGCAATTTTATCGATCAGCCTTTGCAATCTTACCCACCAAGTATAAAATCACTTGATAACGAAAGATAACTACCAATAATTATTGATTAGCCCTTAGGGCTTTGAGTCTATTTTCTTCAGAGCAACTAGTGAAAAACAAAATAGACTGAAAATGCTCCATATAATTTGCACTGAAGGCAATAGTGTGTGACATTTTGTGACTATATGAACTGCAGCACACGAGACACATGTGTCAGCCACCGAGTTTCCTCAAGCTTGTGTTCTTTGCTTCAATTACATCATTCATCTCGCCTTTGCCATCCTCTTCTTCATGAGCCTTCAATCTTTCCCAGCTTCAGAGTCTTCTCTAGGAAAATTTGTCTTCTCACGATATGCAGCTTGGCTTGATTTCCTGTAGTTTTAATTGATTAGATCTTCTTGGAGTCCAAGAAATTCTAAGCAGTTTTCTTCAGCACTACAATTCAAAGGAGTCAATTCTATGGTGTTCAGCCTTCTTTGGTCCAACTCTCACATCAGTATGTTACTACTACTTTGTTGATAGTGCAATATATTTTCTTTGTAATAGCTTGTCCAGATTTGCCATAGCTGCCCCCACTTCTTTCTCATTATTTTTTAGGAAATGAGATTGCCGTTTGCCATGATCTTTGCCTTTTTAACGTTGAGCAGCAGGCCAGCTTTTTTAGACTCTCTTCTTTCACTCTCATCAATAAGTCCTTTAGTTCCTTTTCACTTTCAGCCTTTACAGTAGTATCATCCGCTTGTATGAGGATGTTGATATTTCTCCCAGCAATATTAATTCCTGCTTTGGATTTGTCAAGCTCAACTTTATGCATGATATATTCAGTGTTTAAGTTGAATGAATATGGTAACAATATAAGTCATTGTTGCACTGCTTTTCCGATCTTGAACAATTTGGTGGTTCCATGTTTGGGTCTGACAGTGGCTTCTTGGTCCATGTACAGATTCTGATGACATGGTCTAGTATACCCATCTCCTTAAGAGCTTTCCAAATTTTTAGTGATTCACACAGTAAAAGAACAGTTTATGAAGCAGGTACAAGTTTTTTTTGTACTTTCTTGCTTTCTCTGTTACATAGCAGACATTGGCAATTTAATCTCGTCTGCCTCTGTGAAACCTGGCCTGTACATCTGGTAGTTCTCTGTCCATATATTGTTGAAGCCTAGCTTGCAGAATCTTAAGAATTACCTTGCTGGCATGTGAAAGGAGTGCAATTGTTCAATAATTAGCGGTCTGTGGCAATGCCGTTTTTTAGAATTGGGATGTATACTGAACTTTTCCAGTCCAGTGGCAACTTTTACGTTTTACAACTTTGTTGACATAAGGAAAGCCACACTTAGGATTTTGAACAGGTTAGCTGGGTTTCCCTAAACTCCTGCAGCCTTGTTATTAAGCAAGGCATTCTAGGGCCAATCTAACTTCGCTCTCTGGCTTGAGCTCATTAGACAATCTAATATGGTTATCAATGCTGTTAAAATGCTCCCTGTATAAATACTCTGTGTATCTTTTGCCACCTTCTTTATCTGATCTGCTTCTGTTAAATCCCTAATATTTTTGTCTTATCATGCCCCCTTTGGCATAAAAGGTTCCCTTGAGATCACCACTTTTCTTGAAGTGATCTATTGACTGTCCCATTCTGTTTACTCTTCTTCTATCTGTTTACATCGCTCATTATGGATGGTCTTCTTTTCTCTTCTTGCTGTCCACTTACATTCTGCATTCAGTTGCACAAACCTTTTCATATCTCCACTACTTTTCACTTTCCTTTTGCCGTTGGCTATCAAAGCCTCAACAGCCAGTTTGCCTTCTTAGTTTTCTTTAATTTGGAGATATTTCAAGCTGTTTTCTGGACATTGTCACCATCTTCCATCCAGTTCTTCGGGTATTCTATCTACCAGGTCTAGTATCTTAAAAATATGTTTTACCAACACGCATAACTTACTGACAGCTAAAAATTGCAAACTTCAAAACCAGTTTTCTTTATGAAAAGGCAATTTATTAATAACATTAAATTGATAAAGTACTTATTACCTGTAGTTTTAAATTATTCTATATTTAGAACCTTCTCGGTGTCCCATGACCAATGTAACTATCACCATAAACTATTCAGCGTTTTCATAATTCGATCATAAATGTAATATGTTTAAATGGAATTTAATACTTTAGATTTTTCACTATTGATTTCTAGGTCTTCATGTGTTTTTTTTCCCTACATACATATAGCTAAGTGAGTCAGTACAACTATAACCTGTTCCATCCATGTGTGTAAGTGCAGTATAGGAAGTTACAGTAAAACATTTACATTTTTAGGACCATGCAGTGACACCAGACTAAAGAAAATATTTAAAGGACGGGTAACATCTTAATAGTCTTAACTCTGAATGTGTGAAAATGGTTTTAAAATGACCTCTTACTAACTCCAGTTGTTGAGTCCACATTTGAAGGACTACTTTAGTTCAAGAAGAACTGAGCTGTTTGCGTCGTATATAAGAAGCTAATAACATTAGCAGCTGTGTTAATAATAAATATTTAAAAAAAATCTTAAAGAAAACCAGGATTTTTTTAAGACTCTATTTATGCAAAGAAGAGTCCATCTGGTCATTGTCCGATTATTTTCTGGAGCATAGAGAGATATTGGATCTCATTAAATTAGATACCTACAATTTCAAGAAGCAGGCAGATTGCATCAGTAGATGCAAAACCTAGTCTGCCAAAAATGTCAACTGCCTCTTACACATACAACCTTCAAAGTATTATGAATTCCTCCAAGTTCCAGCAGAGGCATCAACATGTATGTTTCGCTTGTTAAAGACTTTTTTCCACACAGTTTATACCAGATTATGACACCATAGGATGGAGGAAAATGAAACAGAAAGAGACAATGGTACTGGGTGTCCCTAGAGCTGAGCAAGTGAACAATAAAAGAGGGAGTACACATATTTAAAACTTTTAGGTGTGGGGCAAACGTGGCTTTATTTCTGTGACCATCATTATACTACTTTACATTCAGATTGAAGAGCTTCTATTAAAGTATCCCCCTTACTAGGTCACAGAGGTGGCGCCGGCACATTCCATTCATATTAAGCTATAATGGTCTTACATTTGTTCTTTATAAAGTCAAATCATTAACTTTCCAAGCTAAAAAAGTTTTAAAAAAAAAAACAAAAAAAAAAAACAACATAACACAAATCAACAAACAAAAAGCAACAAATCTCTTAATGTACAAAACATGTATGATAGAAAGTTGGGGCTTTCGTGTTCCTGTAAAACAATAGTTGTGCTGTATGCCCAGTGGTGCTACACAAATAAAACTACAATTAAATAAAGAAGGTGCCAATCAGTTAAACATACACCCTCAATCATGCCACTGCCATTAGTACTCTTACATTCTCCATGGAACTGCTGCCAATACCCGTTTTACAAGTTAGTGACTGCTGACTGGATGTAATCCATATCTGAAGAGAACATTTATTCGTTAAAGGACTCTGCTGATGAAATTTTGCATACCAGGTTTAAATTAATAGAGAACAAAACAATGTTTTCTTCAAAGCAAACAGGCAAATTAAATGAGACTTGGGCTTTATTAAGTGTCATGTACAAAGGAAAAGGAAACACCGCATTCTCTCTGATCAAAAGGAATACGTTTCCCTGAAAGCTAAAGAGAAAATGTACCGGCACTGACCTCATTATATTTTATGTGCTAAACATTTATCCAATTGCATCTGGGTTAATAGAATATAAGGTATTGCCATAGTAACCACAACA